>JASSUY010031022.1:0-32334 GCA_032466535.1 Forpus xanthops | reverse complement strand
AGGTGTCCCTGCCCATAGCAGGGGGGTTGGAACTAGATGATCTTAAGGTCCTTTCCAACCCTAACTATGCTATGATTTTATGACTTTGTTTTGTGATTTCAGCTGAGAAACAAAGGATTTTTTTTTTCGAGATGATGACTGCTAATTTAGGTTCCCATAATCTGACGTCTCACACTTGGTACAAGGACTTGCCTCTCTTTTCAGAGGTTCAAGTTACCATTAATGTATTTAAAAGTCAGTTTGAAATCCAGATGCTTATCCACCCTGCAAAAGAGACCATAGACGATTCAGGGCTGTACGTATCATCCTGTAAAACCAATTGTCTTCTAACAATTTTCTTTCAAAGTGTCTCAGGATGAGAAAGAATTTATGCTACAGTTACTTATACTTTTTCTGCTGTACATCTCTGGGGCTGTCAATCCAGCATGAAATTCAGCTATTTTTACAATTATTATTTTAACTCTGTGAGTCCTTTTGTGATACATAAGGATATGTGTAGTAAATAGATAATGGATTATATTTAGGCATAGTGTTTTAAGTGTGATAGTGGAGATGCACTTGTTATGATTTTCTGTCTGTGTGTCATTTTGTAGGGATATTTCTAGGTATGTAAAAACAATGACTGAAACTTGGATAATAACACTTTAAATATTACTCATTATCTTTGTGCTAAAAAAACCCAAAGGAAATATAACAAGAGTGTGTTTTTGTCATTTCAGACATACACACTAGTTTCTCTGTCTCTTGATTTGGTTCCACCAGCATATCTGATCTGGTACTTCAAAACAAGCCCTGCACCAGAGCTGATAACCACCAACACTATACAGAAAAAGTAACTTGTGAAGATCTGAAATCATAATTCTTGCAGCAATTTGTGCAGCAAACAAGAATGTTGATTATCCTTGAGTTAGGCTTAATGAACACAAATGTATTTAGTCATGCAGCTATTCAACATTTAGATATTTAACCATAATATTTGATTCTAATATTGTCAGCACTGATGCTGAGAATTAAAAATGCTAAACACACAAGTGCAGGCAGTAATATATGGAAAAGCTTGTTATTGGTTGGTTCATGCTTTACCCACCCCCAGTGGAATGTGTTAAAGAGCAATAAGATAAAATGTAATATATTCAGTGCACCACTCTTACTGTTTAGCACGTACTGCATATGTGTTGGCATTAGAAAATTGTACCTCTTGATCTCCCTTTACAGTCAAATCTTGAAATAACATAGAAGTTTTCCACATCCTTTTGAACAGTTTTTAAGGTGTTTCTTTTTTTCTACTGCATATCAGCATACAGGAACATATGATACCTACAGATGAATTTAAATCTTAACATATGTAACTACCAATCAGAGATATTTAGATTTTAGTTTTGGATTCCTCTGCAACTTTAGGAGATAAAGCTGAATTTAGGAGCATGAATGAATACCAGCATCACTCCATTGAGCTTAACAGTTGTTTCTACAAAATGCAAGAAGCCAATTCAAGCCTTTTTAGAATAAGAATTTTAACACATTTACCATGCTCATCAGATAAATATTTTTATTCCTTTACTATACTGAAAAAAATACAAAGTTCTTCCTAGTAACATTTTCCTTCATTGTTCTCTATCTCTTTTGGAAGTTTTCATAATGGACCTAAGACAACTAGTTATCAATTGAAAATTGCAAGCATATAGACCTGTCATATGGCCACTGTATATGGCAGGCATAAATATGACAAAACTAATAGTCCAAACTGATACTATCATATCTCCGAGCTGATTCAGGGGGCAGAGTATGTTTTGAATATGGCATTGGTTTGACTTGCACTCCATGCTGTAGTTGCAGGGTCACCTCTATGTTGTTCTTAGAGCAAAAGAAGACTTCTGATTTAGGGCTAACACAGTAAAAGGCCATCAAAAGAATGAACATATTGCTACTAGTGAAAAGGACTAGAGGTTACCTGTCAAAGAAAAATATCTGATTTTACATGTCATGAATATGTACTTTAGAAAGTAAGTGAAAGAATGTTTCAAAACAGTACTAGGGGAATTAAAATAATTAATGCTTAAGCTGTTCCCCAGGTGGTCATAACATCATCTTCCTTTATGATGGTCTCTGTATTTGGGTTTCTGCTGTTTCCTATAACCACATTTCTACCAAGTGAATTAATGACCATGCTTAACACCTGGCACCCTTTCTTTCACCTGTTTTTTTGCCATCCTTTTCTTTAGGGAGAAGAGCAAATCCTCAATTATATTGATTAGAACATCAAGAATTCTTCTCTATAAGTTGTATTATTTTTACCCAGAGAAGGTTAGGATATATAAACAACACATCTGATCCTGGTTATTTTTACCTTTAATCTCTGTGAAGAGATATTTTTATTGTTGTTGTGTTCTTCCTGTTTTAAAATAACTGGAAATGGAGGCATTACATAATGCAACTGTTGCCAGAGACTGTCATCCTAGATGTGTGTTGGGATAGTGGCAAAATTAATTCAGCGAGCATTGGAAAAATAGGGCTTTTTTACACTTTGGCCTCCCTTATTCCTTGGAGGATTACACATTGCCATCCTATCATTCTTGTTTGCAGTCTTACTTTCTTATGTTCTCCTTAACATGAAAAATCTTGACGCACTTTGTTCTTTTGCCCATGGCAGTTAAAGATTCAGAAACTGAATAGGCTGTATTTTTAAGGGATTTGCTTTGGGCAACTCCTTTCAATGTTGTATTTAACCAAGATACAGGTACCATATAGGTGAAGAGGTTAAGGTCTGAGGAGTGGAGGGCTTTGACAGTGTTGCTATGCTTTTGTGTTAAATGTCATTAATGCTTACAAGTGAGTTATTTTGCATTTGGTTTAATAGATGTGGTTTCATTTGAACTAGGGAATTTGTTCATCAAACCAGCATATTATATTCTCTTGCCACCACCAGCTACAGTAAGACAATCTAAGGATAAAAAAGTGAAGGACTCCAAAGCTACATTTCAAACTTTGTTTCCCATTACCAAACATGTTTTATATTTCGCATCTCCATCATGTACATTGTTCTCTAATGGAAGTATTTTGGAAAGTCTTCTGTGGGTACATGGAGTTGAAGCTTATTAGTGCGATAATGATGGGATAACTGGTTGAAGGCCAGTTCATATTCCTCAGCCCTGTTCTTCCTGTTTCTTTAGGGAACTGGCCAGTCTTCACTGACTTGCTTATGTCTTCATCCTCCCATTTAACTTAAGCAGTTATTGAACCAACAAGAAAAAATAAGCTGGAAGTAATTCAGTTAAAGTTTCATTGATACACTTGGTAATATGTTGGATAAATTTTACACATTATCACACTGGAGAGTGCAACTGTGTCTCTAAACTCTCCAGACTCTTTGGATTGCATGGTGAGCTTTTATCTAGACAGCAATTTTAAACTTGATGTTTTGCTCACCTGGTGATGATCTGAATGAAAAGCCAGTGAAGTGATACATATATTAATCATAATTGCATACCACTAAAATTTTAATTTCCATTCATTAAAATCACCACTCACATTGACCATGAAAGGGAGCAGAATACACAGATACACATTGTCCAGGTATACTGGAACCAGTCACGAAAAAGACACATGGGTATTGTGGTAGACAGGTAATGAAAATATGGAAAAACTTGATGAGCAGAAGGGAAATGAAAGCACATAGTGTGCACACATAAGAATAAGAGAATGCGCTGAAAATGCTATGCAATTTTATAAATCAACAGTGCTGTTTCCTTTAGGGACTGGATTGAGAGAGAGATAGGTATTTACTTTTGTAAAGACCACAAAGTGAAGCTGTGAGATGGAACATAAAATACTTACATTGTGAGAATAGGAAATGGTTCCCTTGTTTCTGTCTTTGTGAAATTACTAATTTGATTATCATATTCTTATCTGAGCAGATATTTAGCTGGATAGATCATTAAATGCCATCTTTAAATGCTGACACTGTGGCATGTTGGTATTTGGTTTTCACCAAGTTTGTAATGTAGGTCTGAATATGTTACAAAACCCCATTCTGTTTCCTACCTTAGTCAATGTGGAGACTGTTAATGCCCATTTTTTTTTTTTGCTATATGTTGGAATTACTGATGTAGGTTAGCTCTTTTGAAACACTCAGGAGAAAATAAAAAGAAAACAAAACATTAATGAATGAAAAATCTAGTCAGAATATGTTTGTGTTCAACTTCCATTGTTTATGAGTAAAAGAAAATAATAGAATCACAGGATGGCTTGGGTTGGAAGGCACATTAAAGCTCATCTAGCTTCAACTTTCCACTAGACCAGGTTGCTCCAAGATCCATCCAACCTGGCCTTGAACACTGCCAGGAATGGGACAAGCGCAGCTTCTCTGGGTGACCTGTGCCAGTGCCTCACCACCCTCACAGGGAAGAACTTCCGCCTAAAATCTCATCTCAGTCTCCCCTCTGGCAGGTTAAAGCCATTGTCCTGTCCTGCAGGCCTTTGTCCGAAACACCTCTTCAGATTTCTTGTACCCCTTTAAGCACTGGAAGCTGCTCTAAGGTCTCCCTGGAGCCTTCTCTTCTCCATGCTGAACCAGCCCAGCTCTCTCAACCTGTCTCCAAAGCAGAGCTTCTCCAGCCCTCATAGCATCTCCATGGCCTCCTCCGGACTTTCTTGAGTAGATCACATCCTTGGAACATTGTGACACTCACTCTATGTGTGCATATCATTGATCCATTCATACTTATTCAGTAAAGCCAGGGGTGATGAATGTCTAGTAGGATATACTGCAGTAAATAATCATAAAAGTAGGAATAATTGTAGAACTCAATTTCTGTATGTATTTCAGGTTGGTTTGAGTCAATTTATGTTTTAATGTGCCTGAAGTGCTAGTATTTCTTAACTGTTTTGCTTCTGAAACAAGTGTCAGAAAGATTCTTGATTTTGTGAGTACTGTACTTTAAGGTAACTCTTTGTGCATCGTAATTGAGCATGTAGAGAATTTTGTGAAGTGGCTTCTGTTACTAATTCTCAAACTGAAAAAGTTAATATTTCTCTATTACTCATGAAGAGTAAAACTGATAGAAGAGGATATGCACATTTGATTTTACAACACTTTACATTAAGAGTTCCCCATATCTCTCTATTTTTAACCAACCAATATGTTTATAGACTCTAATCATATCTTCTCTTAACCTTCATTTGCTAGGGTAAATGAGCTAAGCACTTTCCATTTCCTCTTAAAAGATTAGATTCTGTTCTTTTGATGATTCTGTTATCATGTACAGTTTAAATTAATGTTCCTTGCACATGAATGGTCATCTGTTGAAGTCCACATGAAGTTTTATACAGTTGCATTAAAAGTGGAATTATACTATCTGATACACTGTGGCTACATCGTCTTGTTTATCCAGTAACTGTCTAGTGGCATTAAACTTTTCACCTTAGTCCTTCCATATGCACTTTATTAATAACATCTAGCTTTATAACTGAAATCCTTTGAAGTCAGTGAGAGAAAGACCTTGCATGTACCATCAAATGTCATCCAATTTCTTTTCTCCATTTTCAGGTGCCTGAGTGAAGGCAGGTAAAATAAACAGATGCTATCACATGGGAAAAAAAATGGTATTTCCTTATTAAAAATAAGGAATGGATACTGTTCCTTCAGTCAAACAACATTGTGTTACATTTTTCATGTATCTTTGGTAGCTTTTCCTTCCATTTTTTTTTTTCCCTGAAAATTTGCAGATCTGCTGCTCTTGGGAGCATTGCTCCTATTTCTTTTCAGTAACTTTTACATTTATTCATTTATAATCAGATATATGTATGCCTGCACTAATAGTTTAAACAAAGATTTTTGATCTTCCTTCCTATTTTTCAAGCATCTTGGCTTTTGCTATATTGAAGTCAGAAATTGTAATAATTATCACAAAAGCAAGTTCTGGTTTTCCAGCTGAATCTACTTAAATTCCTATAAGGAATGAAATCAGATGGGAGAATGATCTCCTTTCTTGGTTTTACAGCAAAATGCTTCATGTATGGCTATCTAGGCTGTATGGCCTAGCCACTTCACCATTGAATATCCCTGACACCTGCAGTCCTGATTAATGGACTCTGTGCAAAAAAGCAGAGTATAGTTAAAATTTTTATCCCTCTACAGGGCTGTCTTGCTTTCCAGTGTAGTAAAGAGCTCTCCATACATGTTTTTTCATTGGTGCAGTGTTATAAAGATCATGTCACTGCAGTACTGATTAGCATGACTGGAAAACCAAAAATTGGTTTCTTTTTTTTTCTGTCAGTCACTGTATTTCAAAACAATTGACTTAATTTCTAGTGCCCCGTCAAGGTTAAGACTAAGGCTACTATAAGTTTTTTAAATAGGGAAAGAGTAATCTTTGCCTTTTATTCCACCTAGTCTCTGAATTTGTATGTAATACTTTCTCTTCCTGTTGCTTTGCATCTGTCACGAACAGTGATTTATTTTACTTTGTTTTTTTTTTTCTTGTGAAGTGACAGGATAAATTGAGGCCAAAAATCTGCTGTGGGTTTACTAACTTCATTTTAATTTAAGAAAAAGGTGAAGAGGGATGTAATAATATTAATTATTAAAATAAGCTATAGTACCATTTGACAAGGTAGAAACATTTTTTTCTGATCAACAAAGTGTTTTCATATTGTCTGTGGCCACAAGGGCAAAGAAACTACTGCTGTCATAAGTGATGTACCATCTTTGATCTGGCCATGTATACAGTTGGAGGGGGATGATTGTGTAAAGCAGAGAACAGATGTGAGAGGGAGATTATTTGCATCATCTCCATCTTTTCATCTCTCAATCCACTTAGCTGCAGAGGCTGAACTTCGCTGAGATTATCAGTAAAGCCATTTTTTCACTCACTGGTAAATGTGTGTTCATTTTCTGCTGACTGCTTCAGGGATCTATGCACTCTATGCTGATCTTTTTCCCAGGTTCAGTTTTCCAAGGGCAGTTGTGTGTAATCCTCAGCTCCTCTGTGTCATGGAAACATCAACCTGTGGGCAAACTCAAGGAGGAAGGAGTGACAGAATCTTTCACCTCTCCTATATAAAACTACTGAAGTAGTTGTTATGGTCTGTGTGCTGACTTTTGCTTTATTCTCACAAAATTTTGTTTCTGAGACATTTGTAAGCTATAATAGCAGCTCATATAAACTCAGGATAATCTGATTATAGACTGTTACTTATTTAAAAGGCACTTACCCATATCCATGTATTCATGATAATAGCATAATTCTTTTTTATATGAATTAGGTACAGACTAAGATTTTTAAATATTTGTGAATTATTATTATACGTAAAACTGTTGTGACTTAGACTGCTCAATTGTTAATAAATAAGTGTGAAGCTTATTTTTAAAAGCAATATAAGTACACATAAATACAGCATCTTTCTTGTTTAGCCACCTTTAATGAATTCTGATTAGAGCCAAATATTTTCCTGTCTTGATAATTAAAATAATTTTAATTTGGCGATTGCAGTGTGGCAAATAGTTTCTATTTCTGCATATATAAATAGTTATGATATGTTTTATCACTGTGTTCCAAAGCTGATTTTGCTCTTTTTGGTAAGGGAAATCATCTATCTTGCCTTTCTTAAGTGAATAGCATCTGTCACAGAGTATATGAAGATAACTTAGGTCCAGAATAAATCTGTCCTAACCCCCATTAATGACTCATATCTTCACTTCTTTCAGTATAGGCCCCAGTATAGACATTCATATTTCAGAATAAGTGTCATTTTTTAATTTCTTTTAAGCTGTATAAAAATTACTTGAATTAATGTAATGCAGTATTAAAGTTAGTAATGTTCGTTCACACAGAGGATTAGAATAGCAGTTGTCTTGACATTGCAAGTTCATGCAAACTGTATATGGAAAAAAGAATACTTTAAAGCTTTATATTAGTAAAAGATTTCACTGCCCTGCTCTGTTTCCAAGTCTATCTCAAAACCATATCATCTCAAGCTGTTTCTGTTACAATTAGGAATTGAATGAACAGATTTGAGCATGAAGCAAGAAGGATTTCCTCTGAGGAAACCTTTTGTGGCTGGAAGAGAGCACTCAGACTTAACTAGTGGTGCTCCATCCCATTTGTTTGGATCATGCAGCTTCCCTGAGGATGAGGAAGAGGCTTTCCTGCTGCTGTTGTCGTTTGGAAGCAAACACAGCCTGGGCTGTAATTAGACATTCCCATAATTGAATATAACAATTTTCACTCTGCTTTACAATATGTAAATTTTTACACCTTTGTAAGACACGTATTAATGTTCGTAGCAATGACAGTTGACTACATTGTGTTGAAAATAATTTTTATTTTATTAAGAATGGAGTAGTAGCCAATATTTTATCAGGAGGGAGATTAAATGATCATTGAGAACAGAGAACTACACCCTTACCCTCTCAAAAGAAATTTGGTAGTTTAAAGCAACGATGATGGCTAAATTTTGTCCTATAGTCTATGTACTGGTAAAGAAATGGTTTATCAACCTGTCTTTAATTAGTTTTACATGGCTGAAAAATTATACATCTAAAGCTATATGGAGTTTCATGCAAGAAAAACATTATTTTTATGTGAATACATGAATGTCGTTTTGGAAAGAAAAAAGTAATCTTAACTTAAAATGCTTTTAAAAAATCTTATCATTATTGCTGAGTGAACTTGCTTCAATGAGTGTACCAGAATTCCATGTCAAAATTATGGTATAGGAAACAATCTTTCTTTTGCCCCTTGGGATAATCAAGAGAAATAAGTGCATACATTTTACGTCATGTTCTACAACTGTGACTATGCCAACAACTTGCATGATTTATTGGCTTAGTAGGAGTGATTGAATAGTTTCCATAAATATCGCAATTATAAATCCAGCTGAGACTCCTAAAATATGGTACTTTGACCTAATCCATCTAGGAGTCCTATACTTTTCAGCATGGAACCACCTTGTAATAAGGCAATTGCCCTAGTCAAGGTTCTGAAAATTTATGTAGTTTAGGTTAACTACATGAGTTTGCAGAATACATTTGGTTTCACCAGTATGCAGGCATATATATAGCATTGTGTAAGGGCAAGGAAAAGCCAAATAATTCAGTCTTTCACTTCCCATCAGGAACAGTAGTACTATGAGGTTTTTCTAATTTGTCCTTCAAAGTTTGTCATATGAAATAATTTGACCTTGTTATTTCCAAGGGGGGTGATCAGGACTCTGAAAGTAAGATTTTATTTAAATACAACATAGTGATGCATGAGAGCATTTGTCCTTAATCATGTGGTCTTTGCTGTAGAAACAGTGGGAAGATGAGTTCATCAGATTGAGACATAGCATTTAGAAAGTAGAATAGTATGTAGTGATATGTCGTGTCAAACTACCATAATGAAATTCAAAATTAAAGGATCAAAAAGTTAATTTCAAGTTTTGAGACACCAGCAGGTTGGTGAAATACAACAGGATGCGGTAGGTGTTTTAGTAAGAAAATATTTTCTTGTGGAGGATGAATGACCAGTCTTTTCTTTAGAGGCTGTTGTATTATAGGGACATGATCAGGAAATAATATTCCATGGCATTGCAGAGAGCATGAGAAAAAAACCTAAATGCTACTTCAATGGCACTTCCTCAAAATATCATAGATGTCTTTGAAACTTGGCTTCAGGGAACACAAAAGGTCATAGGCAGAAACTGAAATACAGAAAATTCCATTTAAACATGAGGAGAAAACTTACTGTTCTGGTGGTCAAACGAGGAAGGTTGGAGGTGGAGAGGAAGGAGGTTCTGTCAGTGATTTCCAAATATAGAATGAAAATTCCATATGTTATCACATATGTAATTGTATTTTATAGTCCAATGTAATATTTAACTATAAAAAGATTACTGTGATGTTGTTTTACTATAAAATCATCAATATCAGGTTATCGCCATTAAAGGCATTGTTGAAATAGTTCTGTGTATTGTACACGCATAAAAATATAAGTAGATGATGAATTGCTATTACCATTTTATAGATTAAAATTGTAAACTGGAAATCTGTACACTTGATGCATTTCTACACATAACACCCTAATATTACCACTCTTGGTAACCCATTTTAAGTGTATGGCTGAATTAGAAACTGAACCACAGAAATCAGAGTCCCAGGCTCACCCGTAACCGTTGCTCAGTAATTCACTTGAACATTGTTTGAAAGTAGAATTGAATGGTGACAGTAACCAGTATATACAGTACAAACGTCAGAGCTCTGTGGTGTTGAAATATCTCACCTAGCTTTCAGGAAGTATTGTACTGGTAAAGATGTATTATTATTAAGTACTATTCAGTCCTATGATAAATTAAAAACAGGACAGATTAAGAAATTTTCGATTGAAACAATAACAATACCAAATGGCAGTTATTTATGAAATTATGGAATAATATTCACTATCCTTGAGCAAAAAGGAATGTCATCTGGGTTGGAGACTGGGATGCCATCTGATCCATTCCTATACTGCTACCTAAGGTAGTTCATAACATCCTTCTGAATGATAAAATACTATTAACAGGTAAAATATTGGAGGCTCATTTATAATTTAGTAAAACATTATTGTAAAATGAAGCATACCTCCTGTTGTCCTTTGTCAGAGTGACTCTTGATGTTTTCATGGCAATATTAGGCCAAATTCTGATCTTCATAAAGCATAATTGAAATTGCTTTCTAGACAGAACTTCTTGGAATAATCCTGGGAATTAAGTGTTGGAACAGCAGTGATCTCTGTAATTTTCCTTTATGCAATAGGAAGTCAAGCTGTCGTATAAGCTGTGACTGTGAATGTATGTGATGCGTTTATGTCTCTATGGTCTATTTTGGTTCCCTAATTATTCTCATTTGTTATGGATGACGAATAATATATCAGTGGTGTAGGTGTCAGTATAAAGGTTTTTTTCTCCTTTAAGAATAAAACTTTTACTTTTGTATTATAGTCCCTAGATAAAGATAGATATATTATATCATAGTATATATTATAATCATAGAATCATAGAACAGTTAAGGTTGGAAAAGACTTTAAGATCATCTAGTTCCAACCCCCCTACCAGGGGCAAGGACACCTCCCACTAAACCATGCCACCCAAGGCTCTGTCCAACCTGGCCTTGAACACTGCCAACAATGGAGCATTCATAATATATAATATTATAAAGTAATATTTTATCTCTTTTTAATATAAAATAAAATATGTGATATCAATATATCTTAATATATATATTAAAAGATATTTAAAATATTAAAATTATAGGTTTAATATTTAAATATATTTTAATAATGAATATATTATATCAGTATATTTTAATGAGATTAAATATGTTTCTATATCTACATTTATATTCTATAGATTTCCTAAAATTATATTCTTAATGTACATGACCAAATGGAAATTCTTTGTGATGGGTAAGAAAATATTAGATCTCTCCGGTTAAATTTTAAATAATTGTTTATTGCTTTTCTAGATCCCGAAAGTATTTTTTCTTCTATACATAGAAAGTAGTCAGCAGAGATAAAAAGCAGACAACAGAATAATTTAATTACAGTTAATTAATAAATCCACTAGATCACAATGAACTCAATAAAAAAAAAAACAAGTGATGGTACATCTTCAGGATAAAATATCCCTGTTCAGAGAAAATGTGAGCAATATGATCAAACATTCCTTGTATTTCCATACTGTCTATTAACTAGCTGCATAATTTTCAGTTATTCAGAAGTATTCTATATAACTGATGAAATATGATGAATACTGTGGCTAGTGATGTGCACTTTTGTAGTTTCTGAAATTCAAGGAGCAACTGCAAATATTGCAACAGCTCAAATTAATCTCAGTGTTAGCTATAAAGGAATGTTTGATATTACCACCTTTTTCGCCCTGAGTTTCCCTTCACACATTGCCTTTGAGAAAAGAAGAATTTAAGTGATTTATACTAACCATATTTTCTCTGGAAGCATTTGGGTTTTTACATGAACTTGTCAGATAGCATACGTCTGTGATCTGTTAATTAATTAGGGATCACCTTTATATTTACTACCAGATGTTTTTTACTTCAAAAGAGAAATTACATTTTCAGCTCTTAAAACAGCTGTGTTGTGTGCGAAATTAACATAGGTTATCATAGCACACAACTGAGAATTTTGGTGTTCTTGAGAGGAATAACATGAAGAGTTTCAGATAAATAAAATATATAAGTAACCATTTACAATTGTCACATGTCTATAAATCTGGTAGCAGATTGATGAAAAGATTGTCCTGCAGGATAAAAAGAAGTATCGTTCAGATGTGCAGTTGGGAGGGAATATTTATGTGTGTTATAGGGATACCTAGCTTTTAAATGTCAGAATGGAACTCTACATTTGGCATTGTTGAATGTATGGTGCCTATAAAATGCTAAAACCCCTCTAAGTCACAGCAAGATAACTAGCTGCATTTCATTGCATATCGTTCAGAAGCTGTTGCTGACTTTTCTGTGTCATTGAGACATGATGTGAATTGGCATAAGAGCATGTAGGTATTTTGTTTAGTAAATAAGGTAATGTCTGTAATACAGACTACCCACTCTGTGGTGTCTCAAGAATAAGTTCCACATTATTATTGAAATTATTGTTGATGACAATAAGCAGAACAGAGCATAACCTCTAGTGAGAATCAGATGAATCCTGTTTTATTTTCTATGTCTTAATGTGTTTTAAATGGTCTTCCTATGAAAATGTATGTACATGGTTCAGAGATCTTTCTGTTTCATAAGTAATCATGAGGTTTCTAAATATGTTAATTGCAAAGCACATTATAAGCTCTGTCACTGTGTCTGAGACACAGCACACCATAAGATACTATCTTTTCCCCCCCACAAAACAGGTTGCCAGAAAAAAGGATTGTGCAATGAATGTTGTTAGTATGGAATAAGATACAATGCATCATTTGAGAAGATAAATACACTACACCTTGGCATGAAGGACAGTTGTACCATGAATTACTGAAGACAGGTAAACTGAAAATAAATTTCCTTCCATTTTTCATTAATCAATATTGTGAGTTTACTAAGGACTGCTGTTTTATACTTTCCAAACTTTATTCTTGGCTGTTCCTCTGTACCTTTGCATATAATCACATAATGGTTGTATAAGGAAAAAAGTCTCTCAAGGGGCAGTTGGTGATCAATTTTAAAGGCTGATCTCAAACTGACTTTAAAATTGGTAATTGTAGGCTCTCCACTGGTAGCAGAAATAAATTGTAGGGAATGAGTTTCTTAGGACTCATTTATGTTAGCCTTGTAGTCGTATTTGTGCTTAGAGCATATTCTGTGTCTGGATGTCATTTACATCAATAATGACGAAAGCATTTGGAAAACTCTTGTGTTCTCTCTTCCTCTTTATGACTGTTGCAGCCTCATAAAGCATTTAAATGAAACCTAGGATGAATGCTCTTGAGCTCTGAGCTAAAGCGAAAACATTTTTTGCATATTTATTTGACAGGACATAATAGGAAATATTTTTGGCTTATATTTAAAATTTCTGAAATTGTATATATCAGACTTAGACTTACAGAAGTATTTTGTAAAATACAATTTAGCATTGTTTTCTTGTACTGTGGAAGAGAACAGTTTTATACAAATTAGCACTGATATTCCATAAATGTCTGCTTCAAATGTATATTTTTTTTTACATTGCTTGAGGAAACAATGAGAAACTGAGGATTGAGAAATTCCCAGATTGCATATTGGATTCATGTAGTAATGTTTTGGTAGCTGAGGAACTACAAGGGTGGCTTCTGTGAGAAGCTGCTAGAAGCATCCCCATATTCAATAGAGGCAATGCAGTTGGCTCCAAGACAGACCCACCACTGGCCAAGGCAACAGTGGGAAGTACCTTTAGGAGAACATATTTAAGAAGGAGCTGACCGTAACACCCATTCCCTGCTCTTCTGTGCTGCTGGAAAGAGGAGAAAGCAAAAGAAATTAAGAGCAAAGTTGAACCTAAGAAGAAAGGAAGTTTATGGGGAAGGTATTTTAAAGTTGAATTTCATTTGCCGACTGCAATTTGGTTGATAATAAATTAAACTGATTTCCCCAAATAGAGTCTGTTTTGCCCATGACAGTAATTGGTGAGAGATCTCTCCCTGTCCTTATGTCAACCCACAAACCTTTCATTGTATTTCATTACATTTTCTCTTCCCTGTCCAGCTGAGGAGAGCAGTAATGGAACAATTTTGGCAGGTGCTTGGTGTCCAGCAGCCAGGGTCAAACCTCCACAGCTTGTCACGATCATGCAGACATGTATTGCAATTAAACTTTGTTTTCTCCCTTCAGCTCAAATGGTAGGTTTGAAGGTTTTTCAGGATTCACAAAACTGTTACCTAATATTGGACATAAACTGGACAAAACTATAGCATTTAAAGTAGTGTGCAATAAATACACTTGCCATGGTGTTGCTATATTTCTTTTAATGGGTGGCTTAACTCTGAATAATATCATAGTGTTTAAACAAGCTTTGTGGCAATGGAAACAAAAAACTTGAGTTTATGATTGTTTATAATGCAAAAAATACACGGCTGTGTTATCCATATCTTAGTAGCAAGGATTTTTAACCGCATCCCTTCAGACCAGCCTTAACAACAAAAAAGAGCTTTTTTATTCTTCAGCTGGCATAACTGGAGGAAAACTTGAAAGTGTTCATATCTTTTGAGCAGAAATAGACTTGTGTAAAGTGCAGCTCCCTGTGAAAGAGTTGGTCCATCTAAAATTTGTTTTCAATTGATCAGATCTTTTCAAACATGCCTCAAAAAGTCCTTAATCTGAACTATATATATTTTTCTTCCATCACCTAAGAAGATACACAGATGTGCTCTTATGGGTCAAATTTCACATTGCATCTCAAAATCTCAACAACTAACCTTTTGAGAGAAGGCAAGCATTCCAAATAGCATTTGTTATGAACCACCAACAGGTGATATGTCAGTAGCATTTGGTTTTAAAATTCCATACCCAGCTTGGGTAATCAATTGAACCTACTGAACCAATGTTCCCTCAGATGTTGTCGTCTGCATCAGCAGAATTTCCTTGGAGCTTTTCCCAAGAAGCAGGATGAGAACCAATGCACTGTGAAAAAGGCATATATTATGGCTTTAAGTAAAATCTTCTCAAACTTAGAAACTGGAAGAGACTAATTACTGTGAGACTAATGGAGAAGGGCAAAAAAAGGCAAAGGACAGAAGTCTAAATATCAAAAGTGCAAAGCCAGGGCAAATATACTTAAAAATAGTTTAAATCCTTTTGGATTAAGGAGGTTTTATGTGACCTTATATGACATTCAGGAGGAACAGTTGTTATTCAAGAATGATGAAGAACTGGCTGGAAGTGCTCAGAGTTAGTTCTCAAGGAACTGACCTGCTGCCAACAGACAAAGGTAGTTTGGCAGATAATATAAACCCTTGTAAGCCAGTAGCTGATGACAACTACTTACTGCTCAGCTGCAGGAAGATGGAGCTTGCTTTCTTCTTGTTGCTTTTACTTCCACATCTTGCATCTTGCTGAAATGTTTGCAGGATTATGTTCTCTTGTATTTTCTTAATAACGCTTTGAAGTGGTTGATCCAAGCAAGTAGAAGTATTGCCAAAACTCCAATATTTTACCCTGGTCCGTAAATCAAATATTTACGGTTTAAACTTTTCCCCAGGGGATTTCTTCCTTTTCAGAAATGTCATTTGCCACTGAATCCATGTTTCTCAATATGGTTTAAAAATCTCTAGAAAACTTGTCCTGTCTTTCAATTGCCATGAAGCCTGAAAGCAGAGGGATTCTGATAGTATTCCAGGGTACTGGAATTTTGATCTTCATACCACTTTTAAATTAAAAATGTGGCTGAAAGAATTGTGTCTACAAGATGACAGAAATGCCTCTCAATGTGTAAAAATACCTTGGATGAAAGGGTGTCTTAAAAATACTATAATTATTTGAGGAGAAAATTATAGTGACAGAAATTTTGTAAGCATCAGTATTTCTCATCCATCTGATTTTCACAAGGGAAAATTTAAGCACAATTCCAGTTAAAATATGAGATAACCATTTGTCTTATTTCCCCCAGTGTCTTTGAAATATTTAGCACATCTGTGTGATTATTGTGTCATCCCTGAGACACAGAAAGTTTATGAACAGTTCTACTTGTGATTAAAGGTGTGGACTATATTGTCTTGCTGTCTAAGTGAACAACTTTGTGAATCAAATGACTATTTCTCTTCACCTTTCCTGCTACCACCACAGGTAGTTTTCGCATGAAGCTGTATCATTAGGTTGCTGATCAAATGTTGCACTGAAAATCTGCAGCTTAAATTCCTTGTGGAAGGATGTTTCCTGTAGAAGGGGGGTTGGAACTGAATGATCTTAAGGTCTTTTCCAGCCCAAACCATTCTACGATTATGGCATTGTTATCATAGAAGAATGCTTTCAAGTTTGCATTTGCCAAGAAACAAATAACATTACTTGGGGAAACTATCAATACTACTAAAGATACTGAATATATTGATAAAATTCTTTATCAATTCTTAATAATCCCCTATTTGTTTAGTTTTACAACTCTCACCAGACTTTCAGAAAGCCAACAACAAAGATTAGCCATGAGATTTACCATAGATGAAACTAGGATCTTGGAATGTAGCACATCAATTAGCAAAACAGGCTTATGCCTATTATTTCTCTGATCTAGCTGCATAGAGATGTCTTGACATTTTAGAGCCTTGATAAATTACTGGAAAACAATAATTTCTTTTTTTTTTTTCTTTTGTCTGATTATCTGGGTTTTTTTTTTCCTCCCTCTCTTTTCCCACATAAAGCTTCCTATTTTCAACTCTGCAAAAATCACACGATATAAAAACTTAAGAGATTCGGAAGAGAACATTTGCCACATTATGGAATAGAGGATGATAATTACTGAAACAAAATGAAGAATATGAGGCTCTGCAGTGGCTTATGAGGCAGAAGTATAGGCTGTGAAGATGAATTAAAGAGCAAAGTGCAGGGAATGAGTGAAGATCAATGTTTGTGGTTAAGTGCATTATCATAGGGACATCACACAATAGGGTATATAATCAAATTATTAGATGCATGCCTAGAAAGGTCTTGAAAAATGTCTTTTACTATTTTGAGTATTTAAGTACTGTATTTGGCTTAATATGTGTGATTTACTGAAAGTTAAGCGCTCTAAAGTTACTGATACCAGCAAGGTATTTTACAGGAATTAGTGTGCGCTTAAAAATGCGTGTTAGAACTCTACACTTAATTGATAAAAACTAGAAATTACTACAAAAATAAATGGCACATAATTTTCAGTGAACACTAGAAGTGCATGAAGAACTGTTCAAGCTGTATATGAGAACCCCCTGAGCAAGGCTGGTGATATCCTGTAGGGAAATGCACAGTGCAAGGAGGAGTAACAATCCTTAGAAAATAAAGGTCACAAGTGATAGTAAATGCCAAGAAAGCATCAGGGATTTATTTTAGAGCCTATTGGGTCAGTAAAACCTCAACAGGCTCATATATTTCTTTAACTGTATAAAAGGATTCAGGGAATGTAAGGGCTTGTGAGCGAAGTAGAGAAATATATATATATAAATATATATCAGATGCTTGTAGCCTTATGATTTGGGCTGTGGAAAGTTTAGCTTTATAACAAAGTTTGTAAAAAATAAATAAGGAAGCTAAAACCATGTTTAGCATAGTGTTTTTTCTGGAATACTGCCAGTATGACTGGGTGAGCAGTCACGGGATTATTCCAGCAATTATAAATGCTATAGATCTAATATAGTGCACAATTTGTGTAGCTAAAAAAAAACAAAACAGTCAAATGCAGCACTCACATTTGATGATACAGCTTCCAGCAACTTGTTCTCTTTGTCATCTGTCCTTCACACTAGGTGTAAGTAGCTTATGAAGAGGATGTGTGGACATCATTCGACTCGGTGTTCAAGCACTTCTGCAGCTCAGGTGGAATCTGCAGCTTGTTAAAATTTTCCATGAAGAAAATATTTAATGTTATGGTATGGATTCTAAATGTGTGTCTAGAAGAAGTATCTCCAACTTGTTAACATTTTCTCCATTTTGTTATTTACACTTGATAGGGATGAGCTGGGTTTTGTTTCCTAGTTGGGCCTTTTAAAATATATTTGTTAGACTAAGCACTATTGATTTGTGGATGTCCTGGGTTCAGCAGTAGCAGTCATTTTTTCTCCTTCTTGGTAGCTGGTGCAATGCTGTGGTTTTGACTTTTGGCCTGGGAACAGCACTGATAACACCAATGGTTTTAGTTACTACTCTAATGTTCCGTCTGACCAAGGACTCCCTGAGTCTCATACCCTGCAGGGACCAGGGGAAGCTGGGAGAAAGCAGAAACAGGGCACCTGACCCAAACTCGCCAAAGAAGCGTTCCATGCCACAGCACATCATGCGCAGGATGTAAAAACTGGGGGCAGGAACCTGGAAAAGTGAGTTCATAGCTCGGTTGTTGAGTGGTGAGCAGTTGCATTGCCTGTCCTTGTATTTCCCTTATCATTGTTATTATTGGTGGTAGCAGTAGTGATTTGTGTTGTACTTTAGTTACTAGACTGTTCTTAACCCATGGGAGTTACATTTTTTGATTCTCCTCCCCATTACTCCAGGGGTGGAAGGGAGGAAAAGGAGGGGTGACTCCACAGGCTGTGGTTTTTCTGAGTTACAGCTGGGCTTAAACAACAATGGTGGGAAAGTTTGTAGCTAGAGTTTACAAATTTCTAACAGCTAAAGCTTTATTTCAGTTTGTAAGGAGAGCAACAATTGTTAGGTTCAGAGTAAATGCATTGATGTTTTTGAAAACATGAATTGATTCCAAATTGCAGGTAACACTAAATGGAATACTTGATGGCATATTCCCAAAGAGCTCAAGGAAACAGAAGACTTGTATTTTTCAGTTACTTGGGGTTTGTTTTTTCTTTGGTTTCCTTTTTTAGGGAAGACCCCTTCTACCATCACTGTAGTCAGGTTGTGCCCAATCCAATGAGGTCTACTAATTTGAACATGGTGAGACACTGGCACAGGTTGCCCAGAGAAGCTGTGGCTGTCCCATCCCTGGCAGTGTTCAAGGCCAGGTTGGACAAGGCTTGGAGCAACCTGGTCTAGTGGAAGGTGTACTTGCCTGATCTAGGGACTCGTATTGGATGAGCTTCAAGGTCTCTTTCAACCCAAACCAGTCTTGAGCTAACCTGGAAAAAGTAAGAAAAATGAAGAATAAGATTTGACCTGAGGAATGTTAGTTCATTGTTGAAAGGGATTTTATTGAATTAGCAAAATCTTTCTTGTAGAGTTTTATATCAACAGTTACTTGTAGAATCATAGAATCATATAAAAGTTAGGGTTGAAAAGGACCTTAAGATCATCCAGTTCCAACCCCCCTGATACGGGCAGGGACACCTCCCACTAAACCATGCCACCCAAGGCTATGTCCAACCCAGCCTTGAACACTGACAGTGATGCAGCATTCACAACTTCCCTAGGCAACCCATTCCAGTGCCTCACCACCCTCACAGTAAAGAATTTCTTCCTCACATCCAGTCTAAACTTTCCCTGTTTAAGTTTGAACCTCTTACCTATTGTCCACTCACTAGAGTCCCTCATGAAGAGTCCCTCCCCAGCATCCCTATAGGCCCCCTTCAAATATTGGAAGGCTGCTATGAGATCTCCACACAGCCTTCTCTTCTCCAGGCTGAACAGCCCCAACTCTCTCATCTTATCTTCATATGGGAGGTGCTCCAGTCCGCGGATCATCCTCATGGCCCTCCTCTGGATTTGTTCCAATAGTTCCATGTCCTTCTTATGTTGAGGACACCACAACTGCACACAATATTCCAAGTGAGGTCTTATGAGAGCAGAGTGGCAAGATCAACTCCTTTGACCTGCTGGTCACACTCCTTTTGATGCAGCCTAGGATATGGTTGGCTTTCTAGGCTGCAGGCACACACTCCCGCCTCATGTTCATTCTCTCATCAGTCAACACCCCCAAGTTCTTCTCCTCAGAGCTGCTCTGAATCTCATCTTTGCCCAACCTGTAGGTGTGCCTGGGATTGCAACGACCCAGATGTAGGACCTTCCACTTGTCACGGTTAAACTTCATGAGGTTGGCATCAGCCCACCTCACAAGCGTGTCAGGGTCCTTCTGGAGGGCATTCCTTCCCTCCAGTGTATCAACCGAGCCACAGAGCTTGGTGTCATCAGCAAACTTGCTGAGGGTGCACTCAATCCCACTGTCCATGTCACTGACAAAGATGTTGAACAAGACCGGTTCCAACATCGATCCCTGAGGGACACCACTCATTACTGGTCTCCAGCTGGACACTGAGCCATTGAGCACAACTCTTTGCATGTTGCCATCCAGCCAGTTGTTTACCCACCGAGTGGTCCACCTATCAAATTGATGTCTCTCCAACTTAGAGACAAGAATGTCATGTGAGACCATGTCTAATGCTTTGCACAAATCCAGGTAGATGACATCAACTGCTCTACCCCTATCCATCAGTTCCGTAGCCCCATCATAGAAGGCCACCAAATTGGTCAGGCAGGATTTCCCCTTAGTGAAGCCATGCTGGCTGTCACCAAGCACCTTGTTATTTTTCATGTTCCTCAGCATGCCTTCCAGGACAATTTGCTCCAAGATTTTGCCAGGCGCAGAGGTGAGGCTGACTGGTCTGTAGTTCCCGGGCTCATTCATTTTCCCCTTCTTGAAAATGGAGCTTATATTTCCCTTTTTCCAGTCATTGGGAACTTCACCTGAATGCCATGATTTTTCAAATATGATGGATAGTGGTTTAGTGTGGAGACTAAGGCACAGACCCCATTTCTGGTTAGGAAAAGCAATCGTGTATTATATGAAGGTCCAGGGTTGATATAGGCTCTACAAAGCACCAGCATATATGGGCAGCTAATACAATTGGTTAGCTATCACCACCCATGTGGGTATCTTTGCTTCTTCACTAGCTGATGTCTTGCTCACTCATTGTCTTGATTGGATGCCTACTTCTCTCTGTTGTCCCCTCATTGGGTAGAGGTTCCTCGTTTCTTTCTTCCTTCTTATCTTGTGTACCTTTCCCAGCAATTCTCCCAAAGCTTTCACAGCAATATTCCTCTGCCATCTCAAAGCTTTCCCAGCAGCTAGCCTAGCTCAGAAGTCCTTTACAACAAGGTTCCTTACATCCACACCTTAGCAACCTCATTCGTCAGCTCCTTCAGGACCCGTGGATGGATTTCATCAGGTCCCATAGACTTGTATACGTTCAGGTTCCTAAGATGGTCTCGAACCAGATTCTCTCCTACAGTGGGCCTAGGGTCTTCATTCTCACTGTACCAGTATCTGCCTTCCAAGACTTGGGTGGTATGATCAGGATATTTTCTGGGTAAGACTGAGGCAAAGAAGTTGTTAAGAATCTCTTTCTTCTCCAAATCCAGGGTAGCCAGTTCTCCCAATGGCTTCTGAAGAGAGCCCACCTTGTCCCTAGCCTGTCTTTTATTTGCAATGTACCTATAGAATCCCTTCCTGTTATCCTTAACATCCCTAGTCATGTTTAATTCTAACTGGGTCTTAGCTTTCCTAAATGGGTCCTAGCTTCCCAGACAATATCCCTGTATTCTTCCCAGGTTGCCTGTACTTGCTTCCACCTTTTATGAGCCTATCTTTTTCCTTCAGATTTTCCTCAGCAGCAACTTATCCATCCAAGGAGGTCTCCTGGCCCTTCTGCAGCATTTCGTTCTAGTAGGGATGTATCTCTCCTGAGCTTGCAGCAGGTGATCCTTGAATATTAACCAAGAGTTGTGGGCCTCCTGCCCTCTAGATCTATATCCCATGGAATCTTACTTGAGCAGGTTCTGAAGACGCCAAAGTCTGCTCTCTTGAACTCCAAAGCAGTGAGCTTCCTGCATGCTCTTCTCACTCTCCTGAGGATGCTGAATACAACCATCTCATGATCACTGCAATCAAGGCTGCCTTGTAGTGTCACATTTCCAACCAGCCCTTCTCTGTTGGTGAGGACGAAGTCAAGCATGGCACCTCTCCTTGTCGGCTCCTCTATTACTTGCAGAAGGAAGTTGTCTTCCACGCAATTAAGGAACCTCCTATATTGCTTGTGCTGGACCATACCGTTGGTCCAACAGATATCAGGATTGTTGAAGTCCCCCATTAGAACAAGGGCATGGGAGTGTGAGGCTATTCCTCTCTGTCTGTAGAGCTCTTCATCCACCGAGTCCTCTTGGTCAGGTGGTCTGTTACAGATCCCCACAATAATGTCTCCCATCACTGTTCTCCCTTTAACCTTGACCCACAAACTCTCTGTTGACTGCTCACCTGTCCCCAGACAGAGTTCCATACTCTTCAGCCCATCCTTAACATAAACAGCAAGTCCTCCTCCCCGCCTACAGGGCCTGTCTTTTTTAAAGAGCCCGCAACCTTCCATTCCAACACACCAGTCATAGGCGCTATCCCACCATGCCTCTGTGATACTTATGATATCATACCCCCATAGATGTGCACAAATCTCCATTTCCTCTTGTTTGTTCTCCATGCTGCAGGCATTTGTATAGTGGCATCTGAGCTGAGCTCCAGTTGAAGCCAGCTCATTGGCTGGAGAAGCTGGAATATCTTTACACTGCTCCGGACGTTAACTATAGGTGCTGGCAAGTGGCTGGGTGTGTTGGGATGGAACGATGCCCTCCTCCCCCAACACATCTAGTTTAAAGCATCCTTGACCAGTCCGGTAAGCCTCCTACCAAATCCACTCTTCCCTTTCTTTTTCAGTCCATCTCCACCAGCCTCCGTGCATACTAGGCATTTTACAGTAATTCAGTATGTAGAGACAAGCCAATATTTTTGATTTATTATCCTTTTGGTGTTTTTAGGTAGTGTCGTCTCATTGAATTAGTGAGCCAATCCTCTAGCATCCAGTGATACAAGAAAATAAGGACTGACTGCGAAACTGAGTGTAATTACCGAGGGGCTGTGTGCACATGGAGCAGTAGTTTAATGTTAGCAGTCTTTTCAGATTAAGGAGGTACAACCATAAGGAAGAAAGGAATAATGGTTGCTGTCAGCTTTGGCATCTGCATGTTTTTTATGTGTTAGATGTATTTAGATTTTATATGTTATATTGATTTTGTCAATGTAAAATAAGGATTTAGTTTCCAAAATACATTCATTTAGCTTAACAAGCAGCTTGCAGCTCCTAAATGCTTTTATGTCTTTTCAAGTCACATGAATGCAGGATTTAAGTCCATTACACTTCCCTAAAACTGTGCGATATGCAATTAATTGGCAGTTAAAAGTTCCTGTGTTTGGAGTAATAAAGAATCGGGGTGCTCCAAAAGAAAAGACAAAGCATGATAGGAAGATTAACAAAACTGCAGATTTTTTCATGGTGCAACCCATGTAATGGCTTTTAGATGTCATGCTGTCAAAGTGGATCTAAGTGTAAGGAAGAGGGAGACAAATGTAGAAATTCCTTGGCTAGGACTAATCAACCTGTTTCATTTTCCCAAGGTATCTTCAGTCCTATTCCCATTTCTTTCATTACAGAGAGAGTTTAGAAGGTTTCTTCCTCTCAGCTTCATGCTGTGGATGTTAAGTATTTTTGACTTACTATTCCTGCCTTATATAAACAAAAATGAATTATTTTAGAAACTCCAAGATTCTGCAAACTAGGAATAGGCCTTTCCCCCCTTTCTCCAATGCTGTTCCTTAGAAAGATGGAATCTTTACCAAGAAAAATTGGTTTAATGCTACTTGATTTAGAAAAGGTTTGCATCACATCAAAATGCTCATGTTACTTGGTTTCTTTGAAGAGTGTGGAGAACAGAAAACTGTGTAATATTTTATTCTACCTTTAGTTTTCTTTGCCTTCAGATATGAGAAGGAATTTCCTCTCAGCCATAGTGCTGCTCTATTAATTTGTGGTGGAACATAGCAGTAACATAAAAAATGTGTTTTGAGCAACTCATTTCCTCTGCAGCAGCGATCACAACTTTTCTGATCTTTTGACCTACAGTACCAAAATCTTCATATGGCTGAGAGCTGCAAGATGTATAACGTATACTTTATAAAATTAACATTAATAGTGTAGTTCATGAGTGGAGGGTGAAACAGCTTCTTAGGGGTTCTCTGTTCCCTGTTAAGTGATGGAGCTCAGCCTGGTGAGGAGTCTGGACTCCTGAGCAACCCTGTGATGTTAACTCCTTCTACAGAGATGTATATTGCTTATCAGCACCCACACCATGCCATGCCTGTGTGCTCTCTGTGAACAGGAGAGTAATAATGGTTTTGATGGATTTAATGGTCCTCTAGAGAGGTAACTGCTTGCCAAACAAGTGTAAAGGCTGCTAGGTGTTTAGCTTAGATCATCTGTCTTATTTTTAGATAGCTAAAGTCAGGTGAAATAAATCCCAATTCAGGACCCACTTCCATTTCTGTTTACCCAGTGGAATTCTTCCTACTGCCATCCTTGAGGGAAAACCCCAGTAAAATCGGCATATGATAGGAAGAAATAAAAAGTTATGGGGGTAGGTAAGTACAAATATTTTTTTTTTTAAGGAATGTCATAAAAAGTTCTGAAAAATTTTGGAAAATAAACATAGCTTTCCTGAAGTCAACAGAGCAGCATAGATTTAAGCTATCTGAAAATTTACTCCATGCATTTTTAAAACAATAGTATTTGTAATTGAAGATGCTTGTAATTAAAAATGTAAATTAAATTTACTCTCTAAGCTTTAGAAACTACAATTCTTTGTAACTAAAAATGTTGGCATGACCATGGTTTCATTGTACAGATGGGACTGACATTAAGTTTCCCAGGACACTTTCCCTTCAGAAAATGCATTTCAGATCTTTTCCCACCTTACTCTGTCCACTGAATTATTCTTTTTCGCTACTATTCCCAAAAATGGTGCCAGTTTTAGTTTGGTGATTTTTCTGAACCTCAGTCTGCTGTGCACTGTGCTGATATCTACCAAACTTACTTCAAATAACAAGTGAGAACATCCCCCCATCTTTACTCCTCCACACACTGCTCTTAATATAGCAATTGTGTTCACATCAAAGCTGTCAGAAGGTTTCTGTGATCTCATTAGCTATACTTATTTCTACCTACAGAATAAATGAATCATCAACCAAAACAGCACTGAAGACCAACTAGTTAAGACTCACATGGCTATATGTATATCCTTGCTGAGAATAGAAATCTTCTCGAGTCTGTACATGCAGGTTGTTAAAAATGCGAGCTTTGCAGACTTGAAAACGATTTAGTAATTTCTGAGATTAATTTACTTCTGAAGCCTTTATCATGGAAACAGAATTGTTAAATATTTTAACAAGTAGTTTCATAATTTCATATAGCATATGAAAATAAACCCATCTACCTTTCTGTTTATAGCACACTAAAGGAAGTGAACTGAAAATATAATTGATGCTTATGGTTTTGTTTATTTTTTTCTCCTTTGTTTTTCATTTATGTAGTTAAAATACAGAGTAATTTCATTTTATGGCCATGTAAGGTAAATTAGATAGGCAGTACCCAGTAGAAAAGAGCTGAGTTGATTCAGTCAATTCAAATGCTTCAGAATATAAATGTACACTGTAGGGGACTGAAATCAGGTTAAATGGGTAATTGAAGTGAGATGGACATGGCTAGAAGCTAGGTGTTAAATAAGTGATGGAGGGATATTGGTGGGGGATGATAGCAGGTTTAGGACTTGCATAGTGAAAAATAAAGAGGATTCTGATGTCTATCTGACTGGTTGCTCATGCTATTTGAAGATAATTTTAGAAGCTAGTAGGAAGAGTGCTGACTGGAAACTTAAATCTGTAACAACCAGCAGCCATTTCTAGAGGAGCTGGGTAATACTGTGTCTGTCAGCAAGCTGAGGCAGGTATCCTTCTGAAAGTTGAGGACTCTTATTCACTCTTCAAGACTGAGAGAGAAAAGGTTCAGAGCATGACGTTTGGACAAGGAATTCTTCTGAATCTGTATTCTTCTTTACTGTTAAGGGGAAAGGGTTCTACAGGCTTGACAAAGTGAGATTTGTTCAGCTGATAAGAAGTATAAAGTAAGGTAAAACATAAAGCTACATCCTCTCCTCCTCGTTCAGTGAAAAGGACACACAGTCTAAAACATTCTTAGTGAAGAAGAGCTTTATGTGTCATTGCCACACACAACACCTCTGTGCCTGTGCAGAAACAATCTAGTGGAGTAACTGATTGTCTGACCAATGAAAACAAATCTTAAGACAATCAAATTCATATTCTGAAGTGCAGAACTTCTTTGCCTGGCATAGCTTGATCAGGAGTTTTTCTGAGTCTGCCTTGTTTCCAGAAGCAAAAACAATAAATCTGAATTGGGACTGAGAATTGCAACCTACCAAAATGAAACTTCAGTATTTCCAGAATTCAATGCTTCATGAAACCCCTTTATAACTCCTTTTTGGGGTCATAAAATTCTTACAAATGGAGGAATGACTTTTGTAGATAGTCATGTGTACACAGTAGTGCTGCTTGTGGTACTGTGGTAAATTTCCTATACTATCAGTTTGAGATCAAAGCACACTGTATCAAACTTGCATGTCCTTAATAGTCTCTCACAATCATTCAGTCATGTCACCTCTTATCAGATGCTGGAAAACCTCTGTAGATATCCAAAGGACAATCTGAATTGTTTATACATGAAGCTATATTGTTCTGAGACAAAAAGGTAAAGCTACTAAGGACCAGCAACTGATGTAACTCAAAAGACAAAAATGGTTTTGTATAATCAAACCTTGTGAGACAGGGAAACATTCTTCTCAGGAAAGGTGACTGAATCTTACAAAGATTTACATGAACAATGACCTTTGGAAATCTGGCATTTCACTACCATGAACTGGAGTAATAAATAATGTGATACAGTATAGCTGATTTAGCTGATTCTGTTCATTACCAATCTGTATGTCTGCATCAAGGAACTAAGGAGTTCAGTGCAAAGGCTTTGAATATCACGCCGCCAACTTGTGTCCAGTAAGGCTGGCTGCATTTGGAAATCGAGTAGGAAGGAGTTGATTTGCCTCCCTGGCAAAGGCGAATGAAGAAGGCAGCTGGACTAGCTTCAGGAGAGGAAGAAAAGTAAACTGTGGGAGTAGTCTTGTGTTAGAGAGCAGCAAATACCAGCATTGAACTTGCCAGCAGTTCATTTTACAGTGATGGTCAGCCCTTGGGATGTTGTCAGGAAGTGTGCAATCAGTAGCAAGTAGTGGAGTGGAACAAGGCAGAGGCTCCCAATCTTACTCCCTGCAAATGTGCAGCATGAGTTACACACGACCTCAAAGTGCCAGGGACAGCAGCACCTCCCCTCTCTTCACAAACGTGTAAGTAGCAGCAAGTAATATTTCCATGAAGTGCTCCTAGATGTCTGCCAAAGAATCCAAAGACTCAGGTTGTGAGATGCAGACAGGGGCATCACACAATTAGTTATGCTGAAGTTATGGGGAAAGCTGTAAGCAAAAGCAATGTCTTTTTCTTTTCCCTTTCCTTGGAAAGGGAGGTGCTTCAAATCTCATCCACTTCCTACATCTAGGAGTAGGGAAAGGACCTACCTCTTACCTCCTCTCTGCTCATACACTGAAGAATAAGAGTTCAAGTACTTAGATGGCATTAAGTAGATAAGTCTACCATATTAAAGTTAGGAATGTGCTGCTACTGCCATGTATCATAGGGATGCTGTGATAGGAAACAAAATATATAGATAAATTATTTATCAAACACTGATTTTTATTTTTTTTTCCCTGGTGATAAGTATATTTAACTTTCAGAAGTGATTTGATATGCAAACAAATGATTTAATGGTTATGTCATTGCTGCAGATTCTGAAATCTGTCAGATGGCAGCCCTTTTACTTTAGTTCTTCTCTATAAAATGGAAGAAAGATATACAGATATTGCCTATTTACAGTGAGAGTTTTGCAAAGAAGTCCTTGCCAGAAAAATGTACTTTATAATACAGATATTACTTTTAATAGATATTACATACTTATTTTTTATAATGTAGATATTCATTATAGATACATTTTAATATAGATACAGAACAAGATACATAATCACATATGAATGGAATGGAATAGAATAGAGCATATCCTTCCTTTGTTTTACTTAATTTTCCACCGAATTTACAAAGTTTTGAATCCAGATACAGCTTGGAAATACTTGTTTTTCTTATTGTCTAATTGATCTTATTTATCTATATTTTTCTTATTTATCCTATACCTAACTGTTTTAATGTAAGCAGTGTGGCTGTATCACCCAGAAACACAGGATAAGAGACAGTCTCAGGCAATACAAAGCAGTGCAGCTCCTTTGGAGGCTGAGAATCTGGTCATTAGTATCATGAAGAGTTACTGGGTTTTGATTTCCAGGATAGCTAACAGAGCGCACACATCTCCAGGTAAAGTAAATGGAAGAGACAGGCTCAGGATCTCTGAAAATCAGGCCTGTGGTTTCTAATAGGTCATAGGAATTTATATAAAAGGGATTAAATTCTGCTGTATATTAGAGTCTGCAAGCCTACTGACCTAGCCCCAGTTACATGGCATAATTCAGCTTATGGAGAATCCTGGGTTTAGTGGTGTTTTTTTACTTTCTAGTTTTATTCTGAAAACATGTTTGCTTCCAGATGTATTTTCTGTGTTACAATCCAGTGTTGTTTAAAACTTCCAGGCTTTTGAAAACGTGTTGATTTCTGTGGAAGAGAAACATATTCCCCTAGGGCAGGTGGGAGCGACTGGGCAATGCTATGTAATATTTTGGAAAATTAAGATCTTTGCTGCAGGGATACAGTGAAGCTTTAAATACCAATTCCCTTCCAGTAGGGAGCAGGCAAATGCTAAGAAACTATTTTGGAGCTTATATCCTTTCTAGTTCAGGCAAGTAGTCAGATCGGATTGAATTTTGTCAGTGCAGATTTGCATGCTGCCCATGAAGAAGACAGAAGAATAATGATTTTGTCCAGCTTCAAGGAATTCTCACACACATTGGGGTTCCTGCTGATTCATTGTACAGATTATCACTAAAACTAAGCTCTGTGCTGAAACCAGATTGTAAGTTGTCTTTTTACGTAACTGTAACAAACATACTGTGTATATTTGCATGGATAGGAAAAAAAGGAAGCATGGGGCAAAAAGTCAAAAACCTGAAGTAATGTAAACTTTTGTTACACTTGACATTTCAGTTTTTCCAGTGAGTTCTTTGTGTAGAAGTCCATTCCTGGGCATTACTGTCACTTCTGCTTTCACTATGGAACATTAACTCTGTTTTCATTGCTCACATCTAGCAATGATCAGATGAAGCGTGGCATATCCAAGCTGATAACCTATCATTTGTTTTTTTTTAACTGCAGACATATACATATATTTCAGTACAATCCTTTTCCTGCTGGCCTCTTTTGTTAAAATGCTGGTTCTTCCATGTAGTAGAACCATAAAAAAAAAAAAAACGAGCCCAAAGAACAAAATGGGGTTGTGTTTTGGATTTGTTTTTTATTTGTGTGTTTGTTTCCTTTTGTGGCAAACTATTTAAAGATGTGCTTGTGGAGTAATATGACTTTTCCATCACGCAGGATCTTAAAAGGCCATAAGTTAGCTCAAGCATCATGTATATTATCTGCTATGCAAGCTGATCTATCTTTAAAAAGTGAGTTTAGGGGGGAAAGGAATTTCAGGAGCAATGTACCTCTGTAGTTGTAGTTTTAGGGCTTGCCTTGCCTTGGGAAGTAAGAGTGATGAAGCAAGCTACTCCACTGATCTTACATTTCTGGAGGTAATATCTGCAGTCTGAGGTGCCTGGAAGCGTTCAAGGCCAGGCTGGACAGGGCTTGGACCAACCTGGTCTAGTGGTTGTAACTGGTTGGAACTGGATAAGTTCTAAGGTCCCTTCTTCTTCAAACCGTTCTGTGTCCCTATGATGTATACTGAGATAGCCTGCCGCCAAGATGGATTTTCTAAATGCTGCAGCCCATTGAAAACAGTAGAGATTATCTTTTGTAAAACTACTAGTGCAGCAGATTGAATGGAATGTGCATTGTAGAACTATCTGGTGTAGGCAGAGGGGCTGTGTAGACAGGGAAACTGGAGACTGAAACAATAGGAAAGTTGTGTATCTGGGATGTAGTGCTATCATTTAATTACAGAAGACTACAAGGTTTAAATTTTCATAACTGTCTAGTGTCTTGCAAATTCTGTTATATGAACAGTCCTGCTTATAACTTTAATCTGTTAAATCTTGTTATTACCTTTAGGGTGATCTGAGCTAGGATGCTAGGATAGAAAGTTTTGTCCTGTATGCATTTTAAGTGTTATGAGTTTTAGTGCCTAATAGGGCTACTATATAGGTGGTAACCTAACTATTGTAGAGGGGTGTGAGAGTCTCGTAGGCAATGTAAGGGGACTATGATGGGGGAAGAGGGGTAGAAAGAAAAGTATGGAGATTGTAAAATGTTACTGTATTACAGCTTTTTAATTGCTAATTTTCTGTTATCCCTGCAGTCCCACCTAGTCTCCACAAGGAAAGAGGTCAAAACTAAACCAAGTCTCATTGAGGCAAGTGAGAGTTAAGCCATTGACTCCAAGACTTGACATTGCAGCGTTTAGTATGTTGAAATATAGTAAATTAAGTAAGAGAAGGTGGAAGAACCTTGCATTTATATTTATGCTGGATGTCTTCACCTGAGCATTGGTTGTTAGGTGACTTTGAAAAGAAAAGCTGCAGGTTTGCTGCAAATTCCTATATCTGAAGTCAGTAACTCACTAGGAATGTCTTAGGCCCACATGTGATGATCATTCATTTTCAGATCTTTGTGCAGATCTGTGGCATTTTCAGATTTAGATGCAGCCAAGTGCATGAACTGCACTAATTTCCATATAGTGTGTGGGAAATTATCCAGCCTGTTTTACATTAAAATTCATGGTTCATACAGCACACCTTCCAAATAGCACTGCTGCAAATTAAACTCACTTATACATTAGGAAAGCTGCCAATGCAATCATAATAGAAGTCTGAAGTGCTGAAATGATAAAGTTCTTTTGCTGTCTTCCTTGGCATATGTTCAGAACCCTACTTTGGTTCAAACATCATACCCCATTCAGTCAGACTCTTGAGAGTAATAAAATACTGTGTATTAGAAACCTGATTTGTAAAGAGAGGATGTGAGTTGCTCTAGGGGTTTGGGACAGCTTTTTGAGATCATGGATATAACAGCAGTGGAAATTTGGGTGTTATGCATATGTACATTTGAATGAAGTGCTTCTTAGCAGTGACTCTTCAATAAATGTCATAGAAATATAGTGATTGTTTGGACATTTGCCAGACTGAACAGCAGCCAGTCCTCCATTCTCATCTGCTGGATTAAGCACATTGAGTTACTTTAATCATGAAGTGACTTCATCTGTGTCAAAATCATGTAGCATGTCATTTTTCTGCGTGCTCAGACTGATTGATTAGTTGACAGTCACTGTAAATGTATTTTTGTTAAATAGTTTGTAGAGCTGATTGCTTTTGAAAGGGTTTTGGTTGTTTTGAAATTGCAAAAGGTCAATTAATCCCAATAACACTTTTGAAAGGAACTGTTGATTTTGGCATTTTAATTTTGCTTCAGCATTTTCCATACATATACTGTGTACATTCATTTTTATTGGAAATGTTATGAAAACAGTTACTGGCATTTCTAATTTATGGTTGACCTGCTATTTGGTGAATGATACAGAATATTTTGATGACTTTCTGAAAATCTCTCAAATACATAAAAGTACAAAAAAGACATTGCTTACAAACACAGTAAATTGAAAATATTTTATAATGCTTAGAACATGTCTTACTGATTTTATTTTTAAATTTCTAATGCCTTTTTAATGCTAGAAAACATGTTTTCCTCAGCAGTAAGTTCAATTTAAAAATAATATTGAGAGGTACTCCATTTAAATTTCATAGGAATTTGTTAAACAGATATTGTGTTTCACCTTTGAGTTGTAAAGTTTGTATTTGTCGATATGGTGGGCCTTTTGAAATATGCATAACTATATATAAAAACATATAGAATCATAGAATAGATAGGGTTGGAAAGGACCTCAAGATCATTGAGTTCCAACCCCCCTGCTCTGGGCAGGGACACCTCCCACTAAACCATGCCACCCAAGGCTATGTCCAACTCAGCCTTGAACACCACCAGCAATGGAGCATTCACAACTTCCCTGGGCAACCCATTCCAGTGCCACACCACCCTTACAGTAAAGAATTTCTTCCTCAGG
>JASSUY010031021.1:0-53017 GCA_032466535.1 Forpus xanthops | reverse complement strand
TGGAAGGCTGCTATGAGGTCTCCACGCAGCCTTCTCTTCTCCAGGCTGAACAGCCACAACTCTCTCATCCTATCTTCCTGATATATATATTAATGATCTATATAACTGATCTTGCTTTGCACTCATACCATATTAAGCAATGAAAGTAACTGCTAAAAACAAGCATTCGCCCCCAGAATAGTCATGTACATAAAATGAAGGAATTTAAATGTTTGTATTTTTCACTAAAAGGCTTTTTTTACTATGAAGTAATAATATATTTTTTTTTTTTTTTTCATTGCACAACTATGGATCGTATGACTAACAAAGGCAGCTGTCTCAGTGTGAGAGAGCCTGGCAGTTAATAGAAGTTTAATGGTGCTACCAGAATTTTTAGTTTGTTTTACTTCTGCCTCCAGCAGCTTCACTATTTTCTTCATTTCACACTGCAAAATTTAACTCCAGGTTTAACAACAGTAGCTAACGTTGCTATATGTGTATGGGTGAACAGGTGGTCATAGTTAGGATATGTGAGGTAAAAGCTGACATTTGGTTTGAAAATCAGTTCTAGAGCTGAAGGCTGAAGTTCAGAAGGACGTAGACTTTCAAAGAAAGCATCTTTGCAGTCAGTATCAGAAACTCAAATTCTAGATCGTAACATCAGTTATCCTTAATGTCTACTCAGTAGATTTTGACCATTAACTTTTCTCGTTTTCTGTCCCATTTGGGTACACACTCTCAAATGATTTTAAAGTGTAATCTTTCCATCTTGAACATCCTTAATTCAGTTCAACTCTCTTTCCTAAGTGCTTATTTTTGACACTACACATGAAGAATAAAACTCTCAGAGTGACAGTCTGTGATCATGTTTCATGTGGCAGACTTCATTTGCTTTCAGTTTATATTACTATCAATTTATGACTTTGTTCCTTAAATAGTTATCTTTTTTTCCACATTGTAGCTGATATATTGAATGATATATGTTTGAGAGGTATTTCAAGGAATCTTAACTTCAGTCATTAAGTGGTTATCTCTTGGCTTAGGAACCTTTAGGTTGTTGAACAGAAGTGAATATTTTTAAAGCAAAACAGCTTTTCAATATGTAATTATTTTCTTATCGATTTTACATTTTAGTGCCCTTTTGAGCATCTAGCATGCAGTGCTTGAATTTACATTTAGCTCTGCAGGAACTGCTTTAAATATTATTATTACGATGAAGGAAGAAATCAAAAATCAAAGTGAATTTTTAGTACAATAGTGAGGTATAGGAAGGTGCAATTGCAGTAACAGCAGCCTGCATTATTGTATAGAACTATCTCACAGCTTGACAGAAAGTCCCTGCTGGGGAGGAAATGTAGAGGAACTGGCAGAATTTTGCTACATCTGCTCCCTACTGCTAATAAGCTTTAACCTGTTTCATTTTTATTATGGTTACTGTTTAGATATTTTGCTTCTGAAATTATATCTGTAACTAAGAGAACACATAAAAGGGAGCACGACAGGTAGGGCTGTTTAAAAATTTAAAACTATCAGCAAGGGATATTAAAGGCCATAATGAGTAAGGTGGTTGCCTTCTCAGTGTGGGTTTTTAAAGCTCAGGCACTGCAGCGCTGGTAGAAAGACTGAGTGTAAGTAGTGGGTAAAACAGATTTCATAGCTCGAGTAGCTTGTACAGCTAGAAGGCACCATTAGATCGTTTAGTCTGACCTGTATATCACAGACCATTACATTTCACCCAGAAATTCCTATTTTGAACCCTGTGAGTATACTCAACTAAAATATCTCAGCCATTAAGAGTTTAAAATACTTTATGCCTCGGGATGAGAACCAAGAGGCTGAGCTTCCCATGCACTAGGAAGGGTGTTTTATCAGGTTGGTAAGAACAGATGGTAGCGTGACTACTTCTGCAGAATAAACCAACAAAATCAAAAATCCCCTCCTAACTCCCTTTGACTTAGGGGGAAAAAATACAGATATTCACATTGTATCAGATCACTTGCTTACTCAAACACTGTGGTGAAGCCAGAAACAGTACCTTCAGGAAAAAAAAAAAAAAAAAAAAGACCTCACAACCACAATAAACAAAACTTAATCCACCTCATTATGTATCAGTGGGAGTAATTAAGGGCTTAGTAAGAGCGAAAATCTCCTTTAAGAGGTCATATCCATTTTTAAAGCTAATACTTATTGTCCAATTGTGAATTTCAAGCACTATGCCTCTTGACAGCCATGCTGGCAGTCCTGTGTGTCACAGATTCCCAGTGCAGGCACGTTCATTGCAGTCATCATAGAATCATAGCCCTTCTCCACAGGGCTACTCTGAATCTCTTCTCTGCCCAACCTGTAGCTGTGCCTAGGATTGCTCTGACCCAGTGTAGGACCTTACACTTGACATGGTTAAACTTCGTAAGTCAAGCGTGTCAAGGTCCCTTTGGATGGCATTCCTTCCCTCCAATGTATCATCCAAACCACAGAGCCTGGTGTCATTGGCAAACTTGCTGAGGGTGCACTCAATCCCACTGTTCATGTCACCGACAAAGATGTTTGAACATTCTTTCCTCTGAATGAACAGTGCTATAGCTGAGGTTTATTGCCGTCTAAGTTTGTGGGGAAAATGATACTGCATATTTTCCATTTGATATCATCACAATTCCCTCACTGATTACCCAATATTTAAAAATCTTTCTTTTGCTCTGATGGTGGCATAATTGTCACATACAATTATGAAATGTATTTTGGAGATGAAATTCAGTGAGTAGTTGAAACCTCTTTAAGCCTATGGGGCTATTGAGCCTGTGCTTTTAGATAATAGGATAGAAAAAGACTGCAGTATTTACCTGGGAAAGCAAAAGCTGAAGTCTCAGCCTTTAAATATGAGATTCTTCTACATGACAGGGCATGCAGAAATCTCTCTTCAGCAGGCCATTTTTCATTTTCTATTTTTCTTTCAATTTATTCTCACAAGTAACCATTTAAGATTACTTTTCAAGCAAACTTCCAGGTTCATAAGTCCAGAAAGCAGAGGTGTTAGCCTGGTTATTACAAACTTTGTACACAGTATTCATGCATTCAATTGTTTGTTTGTTCTAAAGACTCCTTCAAAGCTGACTGTGTCTTCATGGAAATGATATACTGATTGTTCTTATTTTGATCATGTCACAGAGCCTCTCAGTTTCTGAAATTAGATGATGAAAACACAGTGATCCAACAACAGAAAAGGAAAACAAAGTTAACAAGAAAATTGTATCCTTATATACTATATAACCAAAAGAGAGCTTGTAAGGTTATGTCTTTAATTTCAAACTGAGTTCTTTTGTCTATCACACAGAAGTGATGAAAATTTAGCCCACTTCTTTCCTCTGTCAATGATCAGGGTAAAAGACAGAATAACAAGTTGCTAAGTTATTTTGTTTGAGTCATATAAGCTATAGATCACACAGTTATTGATCTGATTTCTTATGACCTCTTTCTATTGCAATGAGTTTCTGGTTTTGCTTATTGTTTTTATATAATGCTTACATATACTTGCAGTGGTACTATTCAGAGATCATTTTTTCATGAAAACTTTGGTTCTGCAAATACTTAAATATATCCTTTATGCACCAAAAATTCTGTCTCGACTTATAAAATCAATTTTGTGTTGGATTTATTGTGGGATTTGGGCCCTAAGAGTGATGTTAGTTAATTTTTAAGGTACTTTGTTCCGAGATACTTGGTTGAACATCATAAAATTTTAGCCTATCACCTTGACAAATCCTAGTAATAGCCAGCAATATATTGTATAGATTTCAGATTTCCTATAGTCTCACTAATAATAACTTTGAGGTATGCTCATTTTATTCACCTGTAGAATACCTCTGTGGGAAAACTTAAGCTGTTGTGTTTGGCATGATAATTGCTGATCATTTCATGATCATGATCATAATTGCTGATTTTTTACAATTACTGTGAAAAAGACTTAATTTGGATTTTTTTTTAATCCCAATGCCAGCATGTGGACAAGTATGGTATTAAGGTAATGGTATTAAGAGATAACATTAGTTTGCAATGTATTCAAAACAAAAAAATTGATTAAAAGTATCCTTAGAAATAGTACTACCTCTAAATTTATGTAGCCATGTTTATTGCCCTTTTTCTACTTTCCCTTTTTCAAGTTTCAGTTTTTTAAAAATACATAAAGACTGCGCAAAAAAGAAATTATTCTGCAAAATGTGCTATCAGATGCTAACACAAAAAAATATAAAGAACTACCTTGTTTTCTCTAAATTTTCCCTGGCACAGTTAGACCGAATAAGTACTGGTTCAGTTTTCTATTTGACACTGTAAAAAAATAACTTCTACATGACACAGTGATAACTGAACTACCATCAACTTTGTCCAACACATTGAGGAGTAAAGGACTAAAATTTCTGAAACAGTTGTTTCTTTTTGTGATAACGGTATCTATTCCATGATAAATATTTAGGTTTATAAGACCTCATTTTTAGCCTGCCAGTCTTGTGTTAATGTATTTTTTTCATGTAGCAAGTAATCTATTTTATTTCAGGAAGCAATATTAAATGTCAGACTTTCTTATTTTTGTAAGCTTTATAAAAAGAATATTCTTAACAATTTATTTTACAACACTGGTATTCTTTCTTTGAATTCAGACTTCTTGTACGAGGAATGCATGTGGCCTATTTATTAGACAAACTAGGATGCTGAAAAGGATTGCTTCTATTCTGCTTTCTTCAGGAACTGACATTTTTATTCTTATGTGGTTTTCCTAGTGGAATCTTTACTTTTTAAAGTCATAAACCTATTGTTGTGAGACACTCTAGCAATGCTTAAACTAGATCTCAGGAGTTTGATGCACTCTGTTTAATGCAGGCAGTGTAAAAGAAATTTTAAATGTATTATTGAAAGGCACATTAATCCTGCTGCTATAATGGTGTAATAATGCATACCATATAAGGTCTTCATAAACTCAGCTTCTAAAAGTAACATCACAGTATCTTTCTTTTTGTTCTCTAAGTCAGTTCTTTGCAGAGATAGCAATTATGCATTCATCTCTGTTATAGCCTGATTCCATATTCAGCTCTGAGGTAGGCAGACCTTAGTCCTTACTCAAACAACAAAAAGAGTATTTCTCATATTTCTCATTTGGAACAAATGGAGAATGGTCAAAATAAACAAATATGTATAATAAAAGTTAATAGCTTAAATGTGTACCTTTTTCAGTTAAATTAACTGAAATAGTTAAATGCTTATGCAATGGATTGAGAATAGGTTTCTCCTATGCTCATTATTCCTGTATTCATTGGAATTTTAATAGGTCTTCCTTTGGTTTTATTTTTTTGTTTTTCAAGTGAACCTTTACTAAGGCATGCAAAATGAAAGGACTTGATAATACTATGAACCAGTGTGGTAACTCCTCATATCTGAGCAAAGCTCAGAAAAGCATTATGCACACAGCAGTTCAGATAACTGTTTTACTTTAATGTAGAGATACAAGTTAATTGGAAGTTTAAAAACCAATTGACAACCTCTGTTGTTAACCTTTCTTCTTGTGACATGAAAGGGATTGTATTTCTAAATTAAGCATGTTCATAAAAGCGTTAGTGAAAGAAAGTTTCTTCCAAGCTACCTTTTCAATTTCCTCCTATGCATGAATATAAAGTTTAAGACGAGTTCCCGTTCTTGTTTCTCATTATTAGATACCTTACACAATTGGATTTGAAAACTGTAGTACTGTGGCCTTCACCCGACTTTTCACCCAAGCCCTTTGACCCCATTTATTTCCATTCAGTCATCCTTATACTTTTGCAGGTTTGAGTTGAGCATCCATTGCAGAACCTCGTTACAGGGGTTAAAATACTGAACACTATCTGAGTGGCCCCAGTATAATAGGGCTCAAGATCTTCTTTCTGTGGCAGTTGCCTGAAGCAAATCCCATGTTTGGCACTGTCTGGGACTGTGTGTTGTGTTTTGGTTGTTTGTGCTGGCCTGTGCTGTCTCTGTCAGTATTAGCGGGAACTGAAGATGAATGAGTCCCCCACTAGAAGTAGGATTACAGTTCTCTCTGTGATTCTGGAAGGCTGTGAGTGGCTGAAAAGCTGCTCAGAAGGACCTGGGGGTACTGATTGATGGCCACTGAACATGAGCCAGCTTGTGCCCAGCCAGCTAAGGTGAACGACAGCATCCTGGCCTGTATCAGCAATAGCTTAGCCAGCAGGGCTAGGGATGTAACCATCCCCCTGTACTTGGCACTGATGAGGCCAAACCTTGAATCTCGTGTTCAGTTCTGGGCCCCTCACTACAAGAGAGGTACTGAGGTACTGGAACGGGTCCAGAGGAGGGCAACAAAGCTCGTGAGGGATCTGGAGCACAAGTCTGATGAGGAGTGGCTGAGGAAACTGGGATTGTTTAGTCTGGAGGAGAGAAGGCTCAACGGGGACCTTACCACTCTCTACAACTACCTGAAAGCAGGTGAGGTGGGATCAGTCTCTTCTCCCAAGTGACAACAGAACAAGAGGTAATGGCCTCAAGCTGTGCCAGGGGAGGTTTAGATTGGATATTAGTAGAAATTTTTTCACAGAGAGGGTGATAAGGCATTGGAACAGGCTGCCCAGGGAAGTGGTGGAATCACCATCCCTGGAAGTGATCAAAATCTGTGTAGGTGAGGCCCTCAGTGACATGGTTTAGTGGTGGACTTCGCAGTCCTGGGGTTAACAGTTGGACTTAATGATCCAAAAGGTCTTTTCCAACCTGCTTGATTCTATGATTCTGCTTTGGAGGAAAAAAAAAGAGAAAACAATTTCTTATTTATTTTATTTTTTTTTTAACTCAGGAATAGGCCAAGAGTAACAACTTCACACTTAACACTTCTTCCAACTCAATATTCTAATGCCAATGCATTTGCTCAACTAGCTGAAGAAGCACTTCAGAGCTGTTATCTGAATTCTACTTGACTCTGCTTTCACTATTCATCTATGAAATCAGTCTGGAATAGTATAGATGAATGTGAAACTTCCTTAGAATTACAGAAATATTGGAAAAGACTAGTTGTGAAAATTCAACCAGTCCAGTTAAGAAAGCCCACTTGTTTTTCTTCACCAAACATACCACTAGTATCAGCATAAGCATAAATTCTTATGTTTAATAAATTAAGATATTAATAAAAGTCTTATAGGCTGTGAGTAGTATTGTGTCTCCAAACAGTAGCCCTAAGCAGATGTAAATAGTAAAACTAGCAAAAGCATATATCCACCTTAATAGTCTCTTGACCTCAAACTGTTTAATTCATATTTAAATTAATGAATTTAAATAGTTATATGAATCATTAATTTTATATAAATCATTAACTATTGTATAAATTAAGAATTAACTAAGACTTTTAATATGTATCTTTTATATTCCCCACTGAATCTGTGTACTGAGTATTTGCTCAGGCTCCCCTTGAATCCCTGTAAAGTTCTTGCAACCACAGCATTCTCTGTCAGGGAGCTGAAGGTGTCACCCACCATCATTCTTTCTGAAACCATGCTCTTACTAATGACATTTGGTGATCCGTACTTCTTGTACAGAAAGACAAGTGTGCAAAATTAATTCTTATCCCTGTCTACCCTTCTTACGTCATGTGTGATTTTGTAAACCTCTGTCATCTTCTCCTTAGGAAGGCTGGAAAACATTTCCAGTCAGACCCTCCAGAGCCATTGGCCTCCTCTGAAAACCTTCTGTGTCTAATACGTCCTTTTTCAGTTGAGAGATCCAGAGCTGTATATCTTACTCAAGGTGTGGATGAGCTGTGAATTTCTACAGTAGCATGTTATCCGCTTTTTCTCTCTTCCTTTCCTAAGAATTCATAATGTTTTACTTGATTTCTTGACTGCTGTCAACTGCTGTGATTGTTTATTAACCAGTCCATGAAGACTTCCCGAGGTGTTACTTAGCTTAGTGTGGCACTCTTCTCAGTGTTTATGGTAATATGACATCATGGAATCACAGAATAGTTAGGGTTGGAAAGGACCTTAAGATCATCTAGTTCCAATCCCTCTGCTATGGGCAGGGACACCTCACAATAAACCATGTCACCCAAGACTGTGTCCAACCCGCCCTTGAACATCAGCCTACTTTGGTATTATAAAATGTCAGGTAAATAACAGAGTCACATTCTCAGTTCTTCTAAAAATCTACTCCGTACCTTCTGATTTCCACGTTATTGAAATGTGTTTTGTATCACCAAAAGAACATCAATAATTTCTTCAGAATAGAAAATGCTCTTTGTTGAGCTGTGGGTTTTTATTCAAAGCAAGATGTTAAAAAATGAGTGTTCATGGTCCTTCTCTGCTCAGGGAATGATATAGATACAATGCATCTATTTAGAAAAATCTGCTTTTTAGCTTCCTTTTCCAAGCTTTCTGGAACTCCGGCTTTCCCACCTTTAACTGAGTAGCTGATGATCCTGTTCGCAGGGGAAGGGTATTGTGAATCATGTTTAGAGGATAGCCTAACGTGAAATTCAGAGCTAAATCACATGTCATATCAAATCTTTGTCCAAAGCTCTGGAGTCTACCGTTTTGTAGCATGACAGAATCAGAATCCTGTCATAGTGTGGTCTATGAGAAGATCCTGTTTGCATCCATTCCTGAAAGAAGATATTGTAGAGGTCATGAATGTTCAGAGGCTGTTTCCTGCGCAGAGAATGAATGTTACCTGGCTTCTTTGTCCAGCCCTCTTTAAATCAGATCATGTAAAAGTATAGTACAGAAGTAGAATTTGTTTCCACATTATCTCAGCAGTCAGCCATTGATCCTGTACTATCTGCTCATTTTCCCCTGTGACATTCAGACTTCTGGCGTAAAGCTACCATTCAGTGTTCATTTTTAGGAATGATTAAGTCCTGTGGAAAAGGCAAAAAGTGGAAATCAGAATCATCAGCAGGCAGAGCTTTTCCCCTGAATTGAAATTAATTTGAATACTAATAGTTAGAAAATAAATGTTTAAGGACAAATACCTTTAGGTGACAGCTGCACCTACAGCCTTTACAAAATTTGTAAAGATTTGTAAAATTCAGGTCATACACACTTTAAGGAATCACTTCTTCAAACAGTGTTTTCTTGTATCTCAATAATAGGTATTAGAGGTTCCCAAGAATTATTTGACACTTCTCCTTCAAGAATTATAAGCAAGCTGCATGCTTTTCTACCTCATTTTTTTTCCCCAAGATTCTGAAGATGCTGAAGAAGGACTGGGTCAAAATGCGTGTACCCTTAATCAAACAGTCTACAAGAGTACTGTTGGGCAAGAACCCTAAAAACATGTTTTTCTTCATAATACTACAGCTGTCTGCCAGAAGTGCTGAATCTCATCCATAAGAGTGCGGAAACAGTTGTAAAAAGCAACTTAGTCATAAAGTAGTTCCTCTTCATTTTCACTTTTAGCTTTTATATTGTTCCAGCACCATATGAATAGAATTTCTTAGCAGACTTTATATATTCATCCTCATTTACTAGACAGGCTATCATAAAGATGCTCAGCTGTTTAAGACAGTTGTAAATTTCTGACAGGTAACTTATAAATGCAGCATCCACGTATAACACATGACAGCAATTTCTTGAAAATAAGTCAGGAGAGGTCATTCTTAGAAGTATTTCTGTAAGATTCTGTAGTAGCTGATGAACGATTATTAGTTCCCAGTAGCTCCATCACTTGTGCTTTTTGCAAAAACTAAAGTTAAAGGTTACAGGTACTATGGTATCGTACAGTTCTTTCACACAGAATGATTCTCCTTTGCTAAATTTGGAAATGTACTTTCTTCTGGCCTTAATTTTCAAGTAATTGTTCATATTCTAAATGGCAGCTGAAGGCAAGCAGAAATTGTGAGTAATTGATTTAACAACCTAAGACAAGTACATGGAAGTAAAAAAGTTTGTCTTAGTGCTTGATGTGACCTGAGAGAGCTGCTTTAGATTTCTTTTTCTAAACAGTACCTCAGCACCTTGGGCCAGCACAGTGGCCTTTAAGCCTGAATGAGCATGACTTTTTTTTTTATCTCAGTGCAAAGCTCCAGTGTTTCATCTTTTCAAATTGTTTTGCAGCACTCAGAGCAGAATTAAATTGACAAGGTTAGAATTCATCTCCTAGAGGAGAATACTGTGCCCCTTTTGTTAAGTGCTAATATAACATTTATGTGTTGGTACCTTAATAACAGCCCCAGCTAGCCTAATGAAAGTACTGAAAGCAAACAGTACTCAGTGAGGTTTTATTATGACTGCAATTTGAGACAAATTATCCCTATTTTTGTTCCCATATCAAAACCAGAAATGCTAAAGCAATTGCTGCATGTTTGATATAGAATTAGACTCCACTATGGTTAATACAGGAGTGCATTTTTCATGTGAACAGCTCACAAGGGTCAAGCATCAAAGATACTCTGTGCAAAATGCTTGTCAATAACTTTGTGAGTGAATTTTGAAATAGAGTGCCTGTAGCCTGTCATTATTTCTCCCTCTCAAACTGAGAGCAAGTGGATGAATATTGAGCTTGTGAATTGAAAGTACCGTGAGTTTTATGGCCTTATCGACTTCAGGCAAAATGGCAGGTTTGTCTTGTTATTATTTTTTCCTTTCAGAGGTCAGGCAGTAGACAATATTACCAGTATATACTGTGGTGTAAGCAAATTGGTGTATAAAAAAGCTATCTGTGTACACAAAGAAGATGATGTCAGTCACTAGTATTAAAAATGCTTAATATATTGTCTCTCCGTATAGATGGAGGAAAAAGTACTGTAAGAAGAAAAGGTACTGTAAGAATTAAAATAATCAGCTACCCAGAATAAGGATTTCAAAATTTGATTTAAAAAAAAAAAAGTATATTCAGAGTATGTTGATGTAATTCACACTTTTTGAGAGCATGTATATTATAAAATGGGTTGATTTCCATAAATAGACCTTGCTGTATACATTATATGAGTACATGTACATGCATTTAAGTATAAGGTAAAAGCATACCTAAATGCATGTACCATTTTTGGCTGTCATGAAGGTAGCTTTCTTTAATAGCAACTTGTATGGTTTGCATCTGTGACCAAAACAGCACTGATAATGTGCCAGGGTTTCCATCCATTGCTGAAAAGTGCTTACACAGCATCTGTTTGTCACACCATGCCATCAATGAGTAGGTTGAGGGTGCACACAAAGTTGGAAGGGGACACAGCTGGGGCAGCTGACTCCAACTTACCAAAGGGGTATTTCATTCCATATAACATCATATTTAGCCATAAAAACTAAGGGGAGGGACCTTTGGAAGGGTAGTCATTCCTCACAGTCTACCTAGGTATCAGTCTGCTGGTGGGAATGTTTTCAGTAGTAGCCTTTGCATTGCTTGTTTTGTTGTTTTGTTTTGTTTTGTTTTCTACTTTCTTCCTTTTTTCTTCACTTATTAAACCATCTGTATGTTGATGCACAAGTTTTCTCACCTGTGCCACTGAGGAGGGGGGAAGTGAGCAAGCAGCTGTGTGGAGCTTAGCTGGTGAATGGAATCAGCCCATTGTAATGTATTGCTGCTAGCTGAAAGGTCTAAGGTTGGTTTTGGTTGTATTCAGATGAAAATGAATTGAATACATAGTAGCAATTGGGGAACAATATAATCCTTTTATAAACTCATACTGGGTTTGTAAAGGTTCAAAGGTAATGCTAGTTTATGCATTATATTCACTTCCTATAATTGTCAGCATGCTGCAGTGCAATTTATATTAAATGTTTTTCAAAGAATTAAGCAGAAAGCATGTCCTGCTTCTTTAATGCCATCAGAAGAAATGGAACTCAGTTACTCAAGAGTTAGCTTACCTAGTTAGCTAATTAAATGTGCTGGTTGATGTGGAAACAATTTAAATATACTTCCTAAATGAGCACTGCTATTAGGAAAACGTATTTTATCTTCTAAGAGGTTTTGTTCAATATCATTGCACTGTTCAAAACTATCTGAACCATATCTTTACTGTATCTGAACTGTATCTTTAGTTCTCCAACTTTTAAATAAATCTTATGTGCTTTACTAACTCATTTCTGTAGTTTCAGTAGTATTTTTCATTTTTATTCTCCAATGACCAGTGCAGATAAAAGACTTTCAGTATGCAAAAATACATTTTTTGTGATTGCAGAATGAGTGCAAAATACACCATGATCACTGTCTTAAAATAAACAGGCGTAGTAGTATTTTGAGACTGCAAAAATGACCAGATATTAACTGTCAGGCAAATTTGTAATTGCTTAAAATGACTTTTCAATGAGAAGGAAAGTTTAGGGGACGAAGTCTCCATGAAATAACTACAGCACGTACTTTTCTGAATTTATCAGTTGAATATGAGCAACATTAATTTCTACTACTGCTGTAATATGCACAATATTTTGTTTATGTTTTAGGTTGAAAATTCAGAAACATATCGTGATGCAACTGGAGTGTGGGGGTTGCTTACTGTGCTTGTAATATCTCACCTACCCAAAGATGCTGCCATTGAATGGCATGTTGTTGCAGTAATTGATGATCCACTCCAAAGAAAACATTTTGCAATGAAGATGTTGTCAGAGGGCTTCCAAATTGAGTGTGAAACTGTGGAGTCTAGTTCTGCATCTTGTGCATCAGTCTCCATACGTCTCAGCTTGATTTCACCCTCCGCTTCCCAGCTTGATTTAGGTGGACCTCTTCATGACTTAGTTCATATGTTTAGACAAGCTGTTGAGAAACTTTCAGAAGACTGCAGAGCAAGTCCTTTGTCTTTCAGAGCTTTCTTCAAGGACAATGTCTTTGATGCTGAAACACTACAAATAGGTAAGACTTAATGATGACAGGAACCAGGTGTTAATGCTAATAATAAGATAATATTTGTTTACTTCTACATAAGGTTTCATTGGAAGAAAGCATTTTAGAAGTGCCTTTCAAAGACAGGTGCACAAGACAGTCAATAGCATCCCGGCTTGTATCAGAAATAGTATGGCCAGGAGGGTCAAACAGGGAGAATGAATCTTCTGCATAAAAATCTTTGAACAGTTGTCCATTTGGTAAACTTTTTTGTCATTACCTAGAGCTATGCTCGAATAAATGAGTTCTGCATGGTAAAAGGCACTCTTTTGAGAATAAGTAATGAAATATTAATGTTTTACAACAAAATGGTGTTGTATCCTTTAGACTAGAGGGTGTCGAGTTTTGAAAGTATGCTGTTTTCTTACCAATTTATTTAAATAGAACTTGCTAACCAACCAAATTTACTGTTTTTTTCCCAATGTTTATTTTCAAAATCCCATTCCATTACCTAGTAAACAGAATACAGAAATATATATAGTATACTCTGTGTGTATATATATAAATAAATATATATATAATGTTGCAACTATTGCTTATTTCTTATGTTGTACAGCTGTATTTTGGGCTATGCTCTATTTGGGAAAACTAACATGCGAGAGCCCAAAAGCTTATTTTACATGTCAGGCCTACAAAACTCGTAGACTATACTTGTATTGAAATCAGAAGATCTTTGTAATCAATTTGAGAGGGACCAAAATTAAATCTTGAGTCTATATTTATCTCAAACATGCATGCACTTTAAAAATCCTTGCAGATCACAACTAATCCATATTAATTAGCTGACATAAATGTTAGCCCTCAAATATTTTACTGTCCTATTTTTTTTTTCTTAACCTGCAGCAGTTTTTGAAGAAAATTCATCTTGACATTGTTTAATAGATTTAAAGTACAGGAATTGAAAGCTATAAAAATGTGGCATAGAATAAGCATATTTAATCCAGGAAGCAAGGAATGAACATATAGTCTGACAGAATGTTGTTGTTTTTCCTACATCTTGTTTAAGAGCTAAAAGGAAACCTGATAAAACATGTTCCTGGCATGGGATTAACATTACCATTTTGCCTGCTTTCTTTCTGTTATTTCTCAGGCCATAGAATAATTACTTCCAGATAAATTTCATTTGTTTTATTAAATATATTGCTCAATATAATGTATAAATTGTGTGCATAAAAATTCATTTCAATTCCATTCATGTGAAATTACCAGTGACATAAAGATTTATTGCGATTGTCATATATTCATACTGGTTGTGTTCAGATCTCTGCAGTGTCATAATAATTCCTGTCATTATAGTAATTTTATCATTATCCCCACTAGGAAGAAATACATTCTTGCAAATCTGTGCAATATATCGAGCACATTAAATTTATGAAGAGCACTAATTCATTGATGAAGAATTTAAAAATAACTTTTTTTCTACTTAAAAAAATTTCCAGGAAGTTCATGTTATGGGAAGAAGAAATATGCAATATATTTGAAAATAATTTCTCAAATTAAAAGAGTTGTTGCTGAAGTGTGTCTTACTGATAGTTTCAGTCTGATTTAAGAATATTTTATGCATATTTTTTCTGATTCAAAATCAGAAGACTATTTGTTAATATAATGTTAAGACACAGGAACATATTTAAGTGTTCTTCTAATATATGTTCTTGGAGGCTTGAAAGACATGTAGTCTCCAGTGAAGCCTCCTCAGCTTCCCAAAGGATGCAGCATATTACTGAACTGTGTCCTTGATTTCCTCTTGTACTGTTGCAATAATTGCACTTTTCATCATTTAAGATGGACTCACATATATATTAACTCTCAGTTTAAAAAGCACTGTATAAAAGATCTCCTAAGATATTCCCATTCTTTTCAGTATCCCCTAGACAGTGTCCATAAACAAGATTGCATAGTCTGTTCTTTATCTTCTCAGTTATTGGCAGTCCTTAGTTTTGACTGGCAGAACTACTACAAATATGCGTGTCTTATACTGTGCTTCAGGGGTGTAATATACCAGAACTAATGTCAGATCTTTCTTTTGAATGTCATGATACTTTAGCCTGCCTGTAACACCAGCCCCAGATACCAGAGAATGTTAAGTTCTGATGACCACAGCTTCTTCCAGTTTCTTGGAGTGTATTCCTGTTTTCCTCTTGAGCCTATCCTCATGTTTCATCTACAACGGCCCATTAACTTGTCAGCCTTCTTCCTAAGTCTGGATTCAGGACTAAGGAAGAAAAAGCATGTTTTACATTATCCAGAACTTTTAATTCATTACCTGAAAAGAATTCAAAACTTACGTATAATATATTTAGGCAAGTACCAGTAAGCTTGTTCTGTTTCTTGAATGCATGAATCTGAATGTAGCAAGTCACAAGAGGGAACATGACTGGTTTCCAAAATAGCACTGGTTTGTGTCTTGTGAGTTCTGAGCACAGTCAAAACTTGGTCATACGTGTCTTTGTAGACTTGATATTTTGAGCATTTGGATGTCTCTGTGCTGATTCCTACTATCTCCAAAGGTTGCTTTCTGTTGCTGGGTATGTCTACATAGGTAACAGAATTTACTGTGCTACAGATCAGATAGTTGGTAAAAATGTCTTTCAAGCACAGAATAGCATTTTACTAGGACTTGGGATAAAGCAGGAATGTACTGATCTTGACTTAAAAATCTGCAGGTCTAGCATATGAACTTTTAAAAAATACTGTTTTTTTGAATGTGGCTGGCAGGAGATGAAAGATATTGAGAGAGCAGTTTTTTCAGTTGGCATTTATTAATTCAGCTCAGGTAGGTCTGGTTGCTAACCATCTGTATGATGATCTGTTAGTGACATGTTTATCTCCGACATGTGTTAGACACTGTTAATCCCACAAGTAGGTCTGTCCTTTTGGAGTCTTCAACTACCATCAGATGCATTGTCTGTTGAGGAAAGATAATATTAATAATGTAGAAGGGAATGCTAGACACTGCTATTCAAATATTTTTTATATGAAACACATCAGACAGATGTATCTATAATGGAAAAGACAGAAATGATCATGACTCAGAAATCAAGAGAGATGATTGAGGGAATAACTGTTCCAGTCTTAGTGCATTTTTGATGGACTTCCATCATGTCATATGATTAGCAAATAGTCATCAATAATTCTTATAAAATCTTGAATTGCAATGTATTGTCTCCTCTAGCAAAAGCATGGAAAAGAAATAAAGGTGGTTTGGGTTTTTTTTCTGATTAGAAATTAAAATCATTGCACTGAAAGGAGGAAATACTGCCACAGATCTTCTCAAATGAACCTCTGATTAGGTGAGTGCTTTTTTGGTGCAAAGGAATTGCCATTTATTTAAAACTCTCCAAAAAAAATTAAGGAAAATTTGTACCTGACCCAGTAAGATGAGAATCAGGAATATATGTACTCTGCATATTTTAATAGGTTATTGGAAATTGCTATAGTCGATGATGCCAAAAGAAGCTAAAGTTTTGTAATGCAAAATTCAGACAGATAGCTTTCTGTCATCCTAAGACCAGATGTAAAGTTTTATTGAGCAAAGTGTAGTATTGATGGGTGAACTTCTCAGAGGCAATCCTTCATAACATATGAAAGTATTATGGGCACCGTGCTGAGACCATGGAACGTGTTAGAAGTAGGAGGATTAGATTAAGCTGACTTGTTAAGCCTTTAGAAGTCTTTAACATAAATTTGACTATTTCTTTCTTATTCTTATTTAAATATGCATTGATATAAACGTGTCAGAATGATTTGCTATACCATCCAGTTGGCTAGATTATACCTCAGTATAGGAAAGATGAATGTTCATAAGTCATCACATTATGATTTCACAAGCCTTGTTCACAAGATGTATGCAAAATATTTTTGAATATTTATTAGGGAGTAGAAAAGGTCCTGTATTCACCAGAACATCATATTACGTAATCTTTTCTTTAATACTATAGAAAAAAGCAAAGTGGGAATATAAAAAGGCAAAAGAGAACCGAAATAGAAAGTCTGGTAGCAGCATTAAAATGAATATATAATTAGTTTCAAATGTGGCTCTGTAAACACTTAGGACTAAACTGTGCTTAGTACTTACTTGTTCATCAAATTTCTGTGATACTCTAGTTTGAAAAAATTCTAATAGGGTCAAGTGCAGGTCAACTAGACTGTAGAAAATCTTACTTGAAATGGGATTGTTTCTTCTTTTGAAAGAGAAACCCTGGAGATAAAGCACTTAGCTGGGAGTTGTTGCACTGACATGAGTAAAATATGTTGCTTTTAAACTAAGGATGTTCTATCTGGTAAGATAAGATTTTAAGTATTCCATTGATTAAAATACTGCATTATCCACACATTTTCCAGATGTTTTCCAAAACAGAGTTTCTAGTACTGGTAGATAGAGGTACATTATGTAGTGTAAATCTAAGAGAAGTGGAAGAAGATCAAATGAAGATACCAGGATGCTTTTTCTTAATCACACATGTCCATGTGCATTAGTGTTTAATACTGTTTAACTAATGCACTTTAGATCCACACTGAGAATTTATTTCAACTTTACTTTCTTGATGGATATGCCCTCATACACTGGGGAAAAAAAATTTCCCATGAGGACAGCTGGAATCCCAGCCTCCAAAATCAGGCCTACATGTTCTTATATAATTGGTATGTACTCTAAAGGTGTGGAGAATTAATCGTGTGAGTAGAAACTAAACAATCATTAAGAACTGCTTGCTGAATAAGAATGAAGCAGGTACATAAGTGGTTTTAATTTTTAAGTGTTGGTCCTTTTTAAATCAAGCTTTGTGATCACTAACTAATGAAGTGTAACATACATAATTTGGAAAAACAAGAATACTTTTAAAATATCATGATGCTGTCTGAAGTAGACTGTAAAAATTGAAGTTGGTTAACTACCAAGTTAAGTTAATTTAGGCTAAGCGGAAAATGTGAAAACATTTGCCAACGTAAAAGAAGAGGAAAATTTCACTTTAAATGTCATGTGTTTCCTGTTAAGAAAACAAATTTGCCAAGTATAATAGTTCAAGCAACAGACTTACATTGCTACTTCTCAGAGAAAAAAAGTGGTTAAGTATTACTTGGGGAAATTAATAAGATTTTAATATGTATAAGCAATTATAAATACTGATGCATTTCATAAGTGTATTTAAAATGACATTTTAAAAGGATAAAAGTAGCTAAATTTGGTCTTGAGCCACAGAAGTGGCTTTGCAATCTTGCTATTGCTACCCAAACTATCTAGTCAAGAGATCTGATATATTAAATGACATGCTAAAATGCTGAACTTTTTATATCGGTTTTCAAGGTTGTGCTGTTATTGTATCTAGTGCAAGTCATTGTATGCATCTTTTTAGCAGAACATCTCACATAAAATTATGGGGATAGGAATTTTTTTGTTTGCTATCAAAGACATGGGAAAATTCTTTAAATAGTAGTGTTGCCTCTTGACTTAATTTACATTTGTGATTTATGCCTGTGCGGCAGCTTAAAATATATTAGATTCTACTTTAGGGCAGTGGCCTTCTATACTTTAGGATGAGAATTTTATTTTTTATGAGCACAGACACTAGCTTGAGAAAAATTAACTACTTGGTGTCAAGGCCAGGTATCAAAGTTAATGCTCATCCTTATCCAAAGTAGATGGCATGTGACATCTAAAGGTTATGTATTGCGTAGTCACACATAAAGACATTGTCTAAAATTTTAAATAGGAATAAATTATTTAGTTGCTGACCCAAGTTTGATCTAGAACATAGACTTTTTGATAGAACATCCTTGATGCAGAACACTAGGAATATATTGGTGAGGTTGTTTCAAAGCTACCGTGTATAACTTCATATTTCTATCAGAATTTCTGCCACTAAAATCTAAGATACACTTATAGGTTGCTCTGTCCCTCCTATCATATTTTCACATTATGTTGAAGCATTCCTGAGCCATTCACAAAATGAATTATTTGTATGGACTTTTTAATTTCCCTGAAGATTTACATGTAATGACCTGTAGGGCAGAATGGACCTCTCCAAACCCAGTCTTTTCATAGAGAAATCCAGAGGTTATAAAAAGCTTCCTGATTTTGCTAACATGTTGAAAACTTATTTGCTTTCCTTACATAATCACTTTGGAAAATGGTAGAGATTTTTAATGTTGATCCAGGCAGTAGCTTTGCTGCTTCTTAGTTCTCAGTTCTTTGCTGCTTGTTAGTTACTAAGCTATCTTTATAAACACTGGATTTTTTTAAAAGCAGTAGTCTATAAGGTGAAAATCTTAAGGGGACAGATATGAAAATTCTTACGGAATGAGAACCCAATATGTTCTGTAATAAGTCAGAAGTAGTAGTTTTAACAATTAGCTCTACAAGGAGACTGAACAAATTAATACTCTTCAGGAAATCTGGCGTCTTCTAGACAGGTGTATGTGTGCCTGGTCTATCCATGTATGCATAAGTGTCTGTATAAATGCATAAAATGCATAAACTACAAATGTCCTTCTACAGTGTCAAAATTAATTTTTAGAAACTTTGTTTACTGCTTTATTGACAGAGAACAACTATAAAAGCATCTTATAACAATGACATCAGGCATGCAATCATTGCCAAATTTGGATCATCTGGTGTTTAATATGTGAGGCATATATTATCTGTCTATCTATCCAGAAACCATTTGTGACAAACTCAGTTTTTAAGGACCCATCATGGATTACAGTTTATGATTACATATGAAGTTTTTTCTCTGAGACTGTTTCAACATACCAAATTTTGGCAGCAATTCTGCAATTCTAAATCAATAAATGTTGAAAGAACTTAGATTTCTAGAGACCTCTGCATCATTGTACAGATTCCTCTCTATTATTTTTTATTTGTAAGTGAAGAAAAAAACTATGGTGGTGTTTAAACCACTGAAGTCACACCTGACTTAGGAAGTTTACTGTTCTTTAAATAATTGTAGGCTGAAACCGCAACATACCTGTTTTCCTTGTTATTATTCATTCTAGATATTTATTTAGCACCATTGTTTGAAATGGAATATTGTAGTAGATGGATCTTATGACTAGCTTGTATTTCCTTGTCTTTAGCACCAAAATGCTCTTTGTCTAGCAGACCAAAGAAATAGTTCAATGAAAGACAAAAGTGATTTTTGCAAGGAAGAGCTGTGTACAGAATTACATTTCCATCCAATAATAATATAAATAACAACACTAACAGTAGCAGGAAGATCAGAGTAGGTCGATAGGTTGTTAGTGGGGAAGTTCTTGGGTTACTTCCATGTGTCTGCTATCCCACTGAATGAATGATCCACTGGAGGGTTGAATGCCTGTTGGCTGTCCGACCATTGTTAGTCATTCGGTGACACAACCTCTACTGAGAAGTACCAATTCAATCTTCCTCTCTGACAGCTTCTTCTAGCCCCTTTTGAAAGTATCACTTATTGACAGGAGAAGCTGTAATTCAGTATTTTTCATCCAAATGCTAATAGCAATACTCTGGAAAATAAGTATTTTATCTATCAACTCTCAAATTATTGGGTTGGACAGCAAACCTAAATAAGTTATGACTGGAAACTTCCTTTCTCCTTGTACTGTAAATAGGCAATTCACATGTGAGAGTATCTGAGATTAGAAATTTTCCTGCCCTGGCAATATGTGTAAGAAGCTGACAAATCTTAATCCTCATAGTGCTTTTTTTCTCTTCCAGTTTCCTAAACCTTTTGTTTGTAATACCATGCTTAGGCTATTCTACCAAGTCCACTCCATAGAAATTACCATCACAATTATCAGTTCTGGTACTTAAATCTTCCCATTTCTTGGTGTGAATGCTCAGAGCAGTGATGGGTAACAATGATAGAAAGAGGAAAGGCCAGGTTCCAGAACTAGCACTGACTGATAGGCAAAATTATCAATAAATCTTACCTCAAAGCCTTCTACTTCTTCTCCAATTTCTCCTCCAGTTTCTTCTCCAGTCTCTCAAAGTTAATTCAGTAACATTTTGCCTTTTTTCAACTGTAGACACCACTGAGAGTGCCTATCAAGGTTTGTCAGATGCCCTTACTATCAGAAGTCGTGCTTAGTTTTCCTTATTGGGACTTTAGAGATAAGTAGCTACTGAAAATCTAACTTTTATGAGCGCCAGTAAGTACAATGGTAAATGGGCAATGGCTTAAATTCCTTTTGAAAACTCTTCTAGTGTCAGCCCTGTGGAATTTGGTTTTCCTGCATGCCGTAGGAGATAGTGTCTTCTCTTTTCTGTCACATATATAAACTCAATGATTCTGGTATCAAGTTCAGCTGTCAACAGTCTCTGAGCAATGCATCTGAACAGTCTCTGAGGTTGTCCGAAATGTTTGGCCATTTTCCTGGAGACAGATAAGACCTTCTTGCTATGTAATGGCATGAAATAATTATTTACAAAGAGGTGAAGCTAGAAAAAATTAAATAATGCTTCAATTCAAAGAAAGCAAGCTGGCAGAAACTTAACAGTATGAGAAGATGATGCAGTGGGCACAGTTTGCTTTAATAGCCTAGATCTTCTCTTTTGTCTGTATGGGTAATGTAAGCCAAAGACACTACCTGCCTTCCTGAAGCCCAGGAACAGCATGGACACAAGGATTATTATTGTTCAGATTGAAAAGTGATGAAATGCCTTTGTACTCCTTTGTCCATTTGTTTCCCCTGCACTGGCCTCTTTTCCATAGTCAAAAATATCTCTTCTTTGAAGATGGGGAGGAGGCCTTAAGACAGAAGAAAAGGCAGGGCAAAGAAAATAGTCCTGCTTGTACTCCACAGGTATGCTTAAGTAAAAAAGTCTCTTCCGTTTACTGCCTCTGCTGTGTACTTAGTCAAAGTTGGACTGTACAGCCAAACACTTCATCTTAAATACTGAGCTTACGGTTTTGGTTGTTATATTCTTTTTATTTATGTTTGGGGGGGTTGTGGTTGGTTTTGTTGTTTGTTTTTTTGTTTTTTTTTTTGAAGCTGCTAAAATGGGGAGCCAGAGTTTCTTTTGGTTGCACTCTCTTAAATTCTGGGAAAACTGACTCAGGAAACTGGTCTGAAGGACACCACTTAATTACATCTTAATTTTAGAAGTATTATGAAACAGATTTCTGATTAAAATATTTTCAGCATGCATTTGTAAAGGAGGGGTTTTTGTTTTGAAACACCTTTCAAAATTATACTCTGACTTAGAAGGAAATATATAAAAGCTATGCTTAGCATTGATAAAAGTACTGTAATCTTGTTCACTTACCACCCACGAGTGGGCTTGGGGTTTCATTTGATTTATCTGATACAACAATGCCATTACCTCAAGAAAAAGTGAAGAGGAAAGTTGTGTTGTTGTTTTTTCCATCTGCACTGTAACTTCTAATCCAAATAAATATCTGTAACTAACCATCACGGGAAAGTATTTACTGTTGTCATATTTAATGCAATTTGACATTGCATAACATAAACAGTGGTGCTCTATTTCTTCTTAAATTTCTCATAAATTTAGGTTTAAAATAGCATAAAGTTATTAGTTATAACTTAGAAATTCCCAATTCATGTGAAAACAAGCAGTGAAAAAACAGTATTTTTTTTCCTGCCTTTGGACTTTGCTCAGCTTTTAGTAGTAATGTGTCGTATTTGCTATGTTAAAATCCAGTTAATAGCTCTAATTGTTTGACACGGAAAGCACATTTATAACATAGATCCTTTGGGAACTTCTTTTCTACTCACATTGTTAAGTGTAGTATATCAGCACTGGATAATTGGAGAACAGGTGAATTTGTTTCAGTTGTAACAAATTAGAACATTCCATCACTTTCTGCATTATTTCTGAACATCAGAACTGTAGCCAGCAGGTTGAAGGAAGTGGGCTGCAACACGTAGAATAATAGGATAGGAAAATAACAGAAAGTTATCACCAAGCTAGAAAGTCCAAAGAAGTACTACTAAAATAAAAGGTCAACATCTAGAACATACAAGAAAAGATTGAAGGAACTGACTTTTGTTCCATTGATGGAAGTGAAGGCTATTAAGGAACCACCAAACTGCAGTCTTCCTTTACCTTATGAGGCATTGCAGAGGAGATGTGATTTTTTGCAGAGGTGCTCCAGAAAAGGACAAAGAGCAGCAGTCACAAGGAGTCCGCAGTTGGACACAAGGAATGAATTTTTCTCCATCAGAGTGGTTGCGTGCTGACACAAGGCTGCCCGGAGGCTGTGGAACCTCCATGTTGGAGGTCTTCAAAACCTGACTAAGCAAGGCCCATAGTAAACTGATCTAAAGTTACCCCTACTGTGAGCATGCAGGAGGTTGGACTGGATTTCCAGAGAACCATAGCAACCAAAGTTAGGCTATGTGTCCCAAAATGATTTTTTAATTCCATATTAATTAAATTAGAATGAATTGTCTAAAAAAAAGTGACATTTAAATGTATATTTAAAAAAAAAAAGCCAGCTTCTCTCTATCATTAATGCTCCACACTCTTGCAAAATATGCCTACCACCCCTTACTTGAATAATAATTGCTGAAATCAACAGACAGGTTTTTTGCTATTGGAGTATGTCTTTGAAAGAGAAATGTCTTTAGAAGTGTCTGGATTCTTTGTTCTTCGGGCTTTTTTTTCTTTTGGTTTTGGTTTGGGTTTTGTTTTGTTTTGTTTTGTTTTTTTTCCCCACTCATTTCTCTGTAGTGTGCACGTTTGTTCTTTTTTCTTTCCATCTCTTTATCCTAATAGAACTCATACTAGTTCAGAATTAAAATTATCATTAGGCTGTGATATCTCTACAGTATTTCTTATGACAGTGTAAAGCTAATGTGTTTCTAGGCTCTAATTCATTTGACAATGATTGAGACACCTGAGGATGAGGAATCATGTTACGAAGTTAAATAATTTATGTCGTCAGTAATGCCAAATCTTCAACTGGAAAACACTTTGTTTTCCTTATTTAAACACACTACTAGATGATTGTACCATTTGATATGGGACTAAATACTAATTTAACTGGGTTTTAGGAACTGGAAAATTAATTTGAAAAATAATAATTTGCAAACTGTAAAATTTACAACCTTTAAACTTCTACAGAGCATCAAAACATTGTTAAAAACTTTTTCTCATCAGTGGATAAAGATTTATGAACTTTGAAAATCAAAATTAATTCTCTTCACATAATAGCAATATTGCTGGAAGAAAAAAAAAATAGTATGTTGAAGACTGCTGTTTCTGATAGTCAAAGAGTACTGAATTGTCTTTAATAATCCTGCCAGGAATGTATGAGTCAGTATATGAGATAATGGGGTGAAATTAGATGTAAGAAAACCAGCAGTATCTCATTGATTTTACTCTCAAATATATCACATCCATATACGAATGCCATGGACATAAATCCATTTAAGACGTACAGGCAGCTTTGTGTTTGTGGCAGAGAAGGATGAAGTGACTTGATAACTTCACACAAGATGGCAAAATTGTAGAGCTTTGTTTTCCCAAAGTTCTTAGCTGAAGTATAGGGCCATGGGGATGATCAGGGGACTACAGCACCTCCCGTATGAAGACAGGCTGAGAAAGTTGGTTTTGAGATTGCTCTTCTACTGGATATAACTTCATCATTTCAGAATTGTCAGAGGCTCTTGTCATTTCCAGATTTTTATAAAAAGTGTAACTAATTGAAGCCAGCCTAAGGCATTTTCTGCAGTTACATATGTGAAGATAAACATGCTCTAATTTGGCTGATTATTCTATTTTTTCTTTGCATTATCAACACTGAATATGCTTTGAATTCTTTCGTTTTATGCCACATAGCATAGCTTTCCTGCTGTGATTTAATCAAGTATTTGGGTCACTCAAACTAAAACCGCAACAGAAATTATCAGGATTTCTATCTTTAGATTAGGCTTTTTTAATTTTACTTTTCCATTATTTTTTCCACTGTGATTGTTTTTAGCTGTGATAGTTTGCAACACACTTAAACTCTTGATCTTTTCAAAATTTGGAAGCAGAAACTTCAGCTATTTAATAGTGTTTTCATTAAAAGTATTCCTTGTTATTTGAGGCTTAACTTGCTTGAAAAGACTTTCTGCTGGAGTTTTACTAACTTCTTAAGCATCTTAAAATTTCATTTTGATAGGAAACATGCTGCATAATACATTTGTGCTACAGAAAATAATGGCACAATGCTTAATCTGCAGTAGGTTTACCGTATGATGCCACTTCAAAAAATGTCTTTGGCAAGTATTAAATGTAAGGAACATTCTAAGTTATTCTAAGCACAGTGCTTACAATGCTCTTTTACTTTTTTTTTTTTTTTTTAATTTTTTTATGTTTCACTTATAATAAATATACTGCAGAGAAGCTGAAAAGTGTTTCAGAAGTTCTCATCACATAAAGTATGCTCAGAGCCAGTAATTATATTAAAAAGACTTTATCAGTTTGAAGGTTCATTAATAGCATACTAACATATATCTGCTGTAAGAGTTTGTATATTTTCAGCTCTCAGCTGGCTAGGAACCCCAAATTAATTATCTTAATTACTGTAATGCACATTTCAAAAATAATCCAGTCAGTGCATCCCACCATGTCATTCAGGAGAAAAAAACCAAACAATACACTTTCTGCTAGACAAGAAGACTTAAATATACTTGAGCAGACATGGGAAAGCTTATTTTTCTGGCATACAAATGAAAAGGTTGAGCAAGGGTTGATGGAAGGACTGGCCAGGAAGGACCTATGGAATTAGAGGCAAGATCTTGGTCTATGTGAACCAGAATGATTGCAGTGAGAGACTGCAGTCTCCAGTTCATCCAAAGGGTGGTGCCTGCTCTTATACATGATGTGTCAAGGTACACAAAAGAACCCCAAGTTTCAGAAAATACTAAGAATCTGAGCTCTGAAAAACAAGTTAAGCTGAACATCAGACATCATTAGTTACTGGGATTTTGCTTTTTAGGTGAAATGAAATCCCCGTCTATTGGAATTAACAGAAATTGTTATTAACATCATTGGGAAAGAGTTTCAGCACATTTGACCAAGTTCAAATGCATTATTTGATTCTTCATTTTCAATAAGGAGAGGAAAATGCAAGGCTTCATCTGAAAGTACTCCACTTGCTTGGTGTTTTCTATGTTTTCACTGTAGTCTCCTATTCTGGTTTTTGCCCTTTTTACTTCCACTCATCTCTTGTTCTGGACCATGTAAATAATTTCTCATGGAAAACATGGCACGAATAAAACTTGAAGGCAGGCACAGTGAGCCAACTGGAACAAAACAAGATGTAAAAATTAAGAGGCAGCAGCCTATAAGGTTTCTTGATCCAGAAGAAAGGAGATGTGACTGACATGAACCAGAGTACAGCAAGCACAATTGTAAAGCCAAAGCTTCTGTTTTAAAAATGTGTTCTTCTATGCTGAAAATATAATTGGTAGCAAGTATGAGGCAAAAACATGTACAGAAATTCACAGCTTGGATTCTTTTGGGTGTTATTTAATAAATTTAGGAGCCACTAATATGTTCCTTTGTCCCTGCATCAGAAGGAAAATAGTGGCACAGAAACAAAAGAATCTTGATAGATCACACACAGTCCTTATACCAACCTAAATGCAACACATCCATCCTGGTGGTTGTTGCCAGTATTTAAAAAAGAACAGGTTTTGTATTAACAGAAGGAATAGAAGTATTTGAAGACAAAGCATTCACTTTTAGGCTCCTAATACTGCAAATCTCTCCTGTGAAGTGCTGAGTACTGTTTACTTGCATTGGAATTTGCATGGAAACAGCAGGACTCCGTTTAAAGTAGAGGCAGAGTCACTAGACAGACCAGCATAGCTTTGATGCAGGAGAGTTCAGCTTTGCCTTAGTATCATGATTCGTAAGCAAACTGGAAGTTCCTTCAGAAGTAATATGCAAGTTAGTAGTTATGATAGGCCACAGCTTCCATGGTGAAGTCCAATGTTTGGGTTTTTATTTGCTGGAGGATTACAAAAACTGTTACCTCTCATCATACACCATAGTTGCTTAGTTGTTAATTTGTAATAATAGTCTTTCAATTAAAGAGAACATTTCAATGCCACTTGAAATGCTCACTATCAGTAAGTAGGCTTAGATTGTTGTCCCCTCTGTCACTGACCTTGTGCAGTTTGTCCATGATTTAAATACACTTTGTGCAAGATCACCAGATTCATAGAATCATAGAGTCATAGAATAGTTAGGGTTGGAAAGGACCTTAAGATCATCTAGTTCCAGCCCCACTGCTATAGGCAGGGACACCTCCCACTAAACCATGCCACCCAAGGCTACATCCAACCTGGCCTTGAGCACCGCCAGTGATGGAGCATTCACAACTTCCCTGGGCAACCCATTCCAGTGCCTCACCACCCTTACAGGAAAGAATTTCTTCCTCACATCCAATCTAAACTTTCCCTGTTTAAATTTGAACCTGTTACCTCCCTTGTCTTCTCACTATAGTCCTTCATGAAGAGTCCCTCCCCAGCTTCTCTATAGATCCCCTTCAGATATTGGAAGACTGCTATGAGGTCTCCACGTGGCCTTCTCTTCTCCAGGCTGAACAGCCCCAACTTTCTCAGCCTATCTTCATACGGAGGTGCTGCAGTCCCCTGATCATCCTCATGGCCCTCCTCTGGACTTGTTCCAACAGTTCCATGTCCTCTTTATGTTGAAGACACCAGAACTGCACACAATACTCCAAGTGAAGTCTCACAAGAGCAGAGTAGAGGGGCAGGATCACCTCCCTCGACCTGCTGGTCATGCTCCTTTTGATGCAGCCCAGGATACAGTTGGCTTTCCCTAGAAAACTGATGGCCTCTTATGTAAGTTGTACTTAAAAGCCAAAAAACTTTCCATTAGTTTAAATATGTTTGATTTATTTATGTTTTTCAGATGGTGTTCTGTCTTTCCTCTCCCTATAAAAGCAGACCTTTGCAGGAATTGGGGAGTGGGATGGGGGGTATGTATTGAGGGCTTTGCCCTGCACAGAATAGTATTCTTTCATCTTGTGTTCATGTCATAACATACATTTTAAAATCTGGCAAAACAGGAGAGAGAAAGAGGAAAGCAATTCCATACTTTTTTTGCTGGCTTCTTGGCAGTGCATCACCATTAGTATGAAAGCATCACCTCATAGAGTGAAAAGAAAATATGAAGCAGCCTCTGTGCATTCACTTCCTAGTACACAAATTTGACCTCTAGCAGTGATAACAGCCTTCTACTCATTATGTAAAATCAACTGAGAAATAATAATATTGTTTATATGTTTCCTATAGTAAATCTCATGTTAGCAATTAAGAACAGCAAAATTGTATGATGAGAAATACTTAAATTTTAGTTACTGCCAAACACTTACAGATAATGTGGTTTGTGATGTAAATCCTGCTCATGTCTCTAGGATACAAAATAGCCATGAATTATTATGACATATTTTCAGAAAGCCTTTCGGAACAAAAAATGAAACTGAACACTTAATGTATGTGAGAGCTGTAGGAAATTCCATATTATCCTTTAGATTACACCAGCATCAACAGTGAAAAAGCTTTAAAGGAAAGGGCAAAATATGACAGTAACATGTATATCATTATAAATCTATTATGTCTGTGTGCATGCATCATGCAATTCACCAATTTGAAATAGTATTTATTTTTTAAGATTTATAAATTAATGTATTGCGAAAATCTCAGTAGCAAATGTGGCACCAGTTCAATACATATATATACCTAATCCACCTATATAAACATGTGCCTACTTTTCTGAACTGAAGCTTATGTATAAAATTATCTTGCTAGTACTGTCCCTGTATAAAGACTGTAAGAGGAACAGTAAAAATCCTACAACAGATTTTTAACAGACCTGAAGAGCAAAGTATCCAGTAACCAGATGACTATTCAATGCCACAAATCACAAGGGAAGATGAGAATATTAATGCAGTGTAAAAATTTTGCATTGTCCACAGAAGCACAGTTTGTATGTGAAACTTACTCTTAAAAACACATTCTGTTTAATTAACCTATTCTGAGCAACTAATTATTATCCAAAAAGGTCAGCTTCCATGCCACAGTAATGTGAATATGTTTTTCTTTCCTTGTTTAGAAGCATAACAGATTTTTTTCACTGTTTTTTATATGATATATTTCTTTAGAAATATTGATATTTTCTTTGTAGTCTTCTGTTATTTTCTTAAATGATAGGAATTTCACTTTCATAGCATAAATAAATATATTTCAAGCTTTTCCATGCTACTCAGCCAGATTAAGTGAATGCTGGCATTTAGTTACCCAGCAGGATGCAGAGATGAAGTATGCCAGTAAGTGTAGATGCTCAGGAGAAACTTGATTTAGACTATATAATTTCCTTCCTTTTTTGAACCTAAGATAGCTTACAAAGAATTGTTCACTTTCAGTAATGCGGTTTTTCTAATACAAGGCTTCAAATGGACTTTAAGTTCATTATGACATTTCAGTAAAATAACATTTGCAAACTTAGAGTTTACAGCTCTCAAATATGGTTACTATTAAAGCTGAAATATTATTTAAAGCACTTCAGTTGTTATTATCTGTAGAACTTCCATGTTTAATAACTTACTGGAAAAAAAAAAGTAAAATCTGATACTTTTAAAGATGCCAAAATTATTATATAATATTGTATTTCCTTTCATTATTCTTTTCTGAGTCGATCTGATTTATCCCAGCTTGTAATATTAGACTAGATATGAAGGGATAGGAACATTCTTACAGCTAAAAAAAAGTATATATACATATTCATATATATATGTATAGGTGCATATGAATCTTCTTTGACTCCTGACTCTCTGCTGAGAAAATTTTTCTCTTGTCCGTCAATTGATCCTAATATTGCCTTAGAATAGAGAAAACATTTTGAAGTACAGAGGTTTTTTTCCTTCATTCTGTTTTAACTATGGTTTCTATGCAGGTAAATGCAAGCCCTTTGCATGATTATGTTTAGCTTAAGTATGAAGCTTTTCTTTTTACCTTTGTCTTGCTCAGCTGCTTAACATTTTCTTGGGTTTTCATGTGTTCATTATTTGGCTAATCAGGCTGTTTACTCTTTCTGAAGATTTAAGAAATTTCAAGTATTTTCACGTAAGCTGAGATTCAGGCTCAGTGATTTTAGAGACTATTTTAAGTTTCTAGTATCTCAAATATGTTATACTTCAGTTTTCATGCAAAATGTTATTTGCATCTGATTGCAACTCTGCAAACTCATCTTGGCTTCCTCTTAGTTTGCAGCGTCTAGCATTCAAAGTGTTCTTTCTGTTCATGAAACAAGAGTGACACTGGCAGCTGCTGCTCAGGTTCTCCAAACTCATTTTTCAATATACCAGAATTCTATTTTGGAGAGACTGTTTCAAGTAATAGAAAACAAATTTCGGCCCTATACTGTTGATCTTGTAGTTTAGGGACTATTTCTCATCTATTATACTTCAATCCATTGCCTCACAGGAAGCTAATGGAAGATGCATAGTTTTTCTTGCAAAGGCTAGAATGTAATAACAGTGAAACAAATCTGATTGTCATATAATTGCAAGTTAGATTGCAAGACTGGAAATTGGTGATAAGTACATTTTGCATCTGAAATTATCAGATTCAACATTAACACTCTTGATACTGTTCTGATGGAACGACCCTTCCCCCAAATGGTTCACCTTTGCTAAAAAAAGCCCCAGACTTGCAGAAACACTGTAATCCTCAGCTACTATTATGTAAAACAACTGCTGGTGTTCCTGCAGCATACTTGTTAGCTTTACTAGTAGTGTTAAATTTGCAAAGTGACAATTCTGTGTTAGCCCATGTGATAAATACTCTTTTGACCAGATGCAAATCTTTATCTCCTCCTAAAGGCTAAACATTTCTACATGTTGGAATGAATTTCATTAACTTCTTTAATCTCTTTCATGATCTTAAAGCTCCTACGGGTGTTTTAATATAATGTTTGAGGTAACTTTCTTGATCAACCCCCAATCTTCATCCTGTAGTTGTGAACTAGAGTTGACTAGTTCACTAGAGTGACTTAAAGCTGTTTGACTGTGATTGTTATTGCTTGCCTTCTTTATGGATCACGGATTTTATGTTAGATAAAACTCATAAAAAGACAAGTAATGAACAGGAAAGAAATAGAATTTATCTAAAATTTGCTAAAACCTTTTGTTGTCCCTGAAAGCATAATCATGACCTTCTACTGATGTGGATAGAAGTTATAGCCACAGGGAACCTTTTACGCATATTGCATTGCAAGATTGAAGCTAAAATGCAAAGCCAGATAGTTTACAGCCATTCTGCAGCTGTGGACCAAAAGAATTAGGACTACTGGAGTAAGTCCAAACTGTTAGTGATTAAAGAAAGACTGTCACTTTGCTCTGTGTTCTGGTATGCAAGGCTTGTTGAAAATTCATGAAATGCAGCATTAGCGACATTTCCAGGGTAATATGGAACCTATCATAGCAAAGAATTTCCTGGAAGTAGGAATTCCACTATTCACATTGTATAAGGAGGTAGGGACTTACTCAGGTTTTCTCATGACATAAAAAGATCCTTTACCACCTGAATTCTAGCCAAATATTTTCTTCAGCCTACTGTCCTGCATAGGAGTGCAGATTTCAGAATGCTAGAAGACACAAAAAGCAGACGATGTTAACAGGTACTTATGAACACACAGCTCATTAAATCCTGACTTCAGTTAGTTGGTGGCAAAATTCCCTTCAGCTTTAACGAATTCAGGATTTTCATCAGGTCAGACCATCTTCTAGAGAAAATACTGCCATATTTGCACTAATGGCTTTTTCAGACCTTATCTCTTTACTTTTTCCTATATACAGTTTGAGTTGCCATAGTTTCTCTTAATTAAATTTGGTACATTTCTTAACCACACCTTAACACCTTTCTTTGAATTCCTTAAAACACTCACTGTTCTGAAACATACAAAGCTTAGCTTTTATCATCATCATTCTGACAAATCTGCTTCCTTGCCTTGCTTCCTTTGTATTGTCACTGTATAGGTATTGCTCTGTTAGTAGCAAATTTCACTGTTACTTATAGATGCGGTTCAATTAAACATATTGTCATTTATGTTGTGGCCATGAAGTAGGATGAAGAAAGAAAGGCTGTTGAAATTTGTGTGTTTTGGATTTGGAACATGCATGCTTGCTGTTTAAAATTACTGATGGCTTTAAAGGTTAGTACAAGTTAATTTTGCTCAATAAACAGTAAACAGACTAATAATTTGTGAATTAGCAATTAAAAGTTTAGATGAAGAGCATGGTTTCCTCCTGACACTTAAGTTTGTGGTAGTGGCTCTGACTATTCACTGTCTCTAGTCTGATTTTATCTGTTGCCTTTTTTTCTTTTTATGATTAAACTGAGGTTTTTCCCTCTTCAACTATGTGCTAGTAGGAAATGAGAACGCACTGGGCCATAGAAGACAAGAAAGCAAATTGGTGGCAAAATTAAATAGTTTGTAATCAAAGGGAAGGAATTCTTCTCAGTGTCTTTAAAAAAACCTATGATTGAAAGTGCTTTTTCTTGATGTTTTTAAGGAAACTTACAAACTGCTCTAAGCAGTAGAGTCCACATAGCAAACTGTCATATAACTATAGAATAGTCTCTTGCACAATATATTGATACTGTTTTATACAAACTTAGGAAGGCAAATGCTTTCTTGAATAAATTATTTCTTAAGGACACTTTTCCTCCATTCTCCTTTTCATCTACTCATCACCTTCAGAAAGTTGTGGCTAGTACCTGATTTAATTAAAGTGGTTCCAAGAAGAATATGGCTTCTTATTCCTGAGAGGAGAGTGTACTCTGTTTGGAGTGAAATTGTGCCCAGGATCGAAGACAGGAAATGTTTATGAGAAATGACAATTTCCATTGAATACTGCATAAAATTTAAGACAGAAAGAACAGGACAAATTCAATGTATAAAACTGCCTTCCTTTTTGAAACTTAAGAAATTAAAAGTATTAATGAACTATGCCTGCATCAAATCACGTTATCCTTTCTAACATACCACTTCTAAAATTAAACTGCTGTAATGTTAGAACAGTAAACTGAAAAGCAACTGATATAGTAATTAAATACATCAACTTATCCGGCGAAAGTTAAATCATTATTGATTCAGTGTGTGGTGCCATGGACCACAAAGGAGATGTATTTAATTTTCTTTTGATAGCTTGGATTCAGCAGTTTTGTTTGCTATAGAAAATATTTCGTTCTACTGACATGACATACTGTTGAGCAGTTACAGGTTTTGGCCTAAACAATGTATGGAAAGCTGTGCTCTGTGATACTGACCCATCACATGGTAACTGGAACTTTACTATCATGTTGGTAAATCATTCTATTAAAAAAAAAAGTCAATCAGTCTATATATAGTCTATCCTTACCATGAGATAATTAAGCCTTGCTTATTAAAATGGGTTTTAGTGGCTGTGACAAAGGCCAAAGTCTAAAAATTAAGCATATTTGCAAATACTGAGGCTTTAAGTCAGACTTTTCAAACATTGCATATTTAAGACTAATTGTGCAAGTAAAACACCAGCATTGTATCCACATGACCTGTAGTCAAACCCATCAACTAGTACTGATAAAGTGGAATTGTATAGACTGTGTTCTTAAGAATTCATAAGAACAGTAGCTTAACTAGTGTAGCATTATCAGAAATCAGTCGTGTGATTGTATTGCGTACATTTAAGTCTTTTTTTTCTTGTTATGAGAACTAATAGTGAAGTCACACTTTCATTATTCTTCCTAGTACAGATATTCAAGTATAGTATAGACATATGCCAGCCTGTATCTTTTTCTGTCATGGAAAGGTTTTTTCTTAACAGAATAGGCTAAAGCTAGCAACGTGGAAAGTGTGTCAGACATTGGCTTTAAGTGAGGATAACACATCATTTTAGAATTACTTGAAGAAAATTGGTTTTACTTTGAGGGTGGTGATACATTGGAACAGGTTGCCCAGAGAGGTGGCAGATGCCTCATCGAAGGAAACATTCAAGATCAGGTTGGACAGGGCCCTGAACAGCCTGGCGTAGCTAAAAAGGTCCCTGGTCCTTGCAAGGCAGTTGGACTAGATGACCTTTAAAGGACCCTTTCAACCCAAACCATTCTATGATTCTATGATAAAAATTAAAAAACATCTCAATCTCAGAATGGTTCTTGCTAAAACCATTTAATTCTTACCATGTAGTAAGTCCAAATTATTGAGGAGGCACATAATTGTGAGCATTCAGGCATTTTTCTGTTTGACACTATTCTGCATGTATATGAGCCAGTGATAATTTCTTTTTGATGTTCATAACATGCAAAGAGTTAGTATTGGGCCCTTCTGCAAACTTATCATAGATTTCCTTTACCAGTAGTGATTCCTGTCCTGGAGGATTAAATTATCTTGAGGCAAATAGGCCTTGCCTTGCTATGTTCTGGATGGCTGATTTTCTCTAGAAGACATTTTCATTGATTCAAAGGATGACAGAAAGCTGTCAAAGTGAAAGACCTGTTTCTTATTGATGGTTAATCAATCTTGAACCAAATCAGAAACACGAACAAAGGCTGCCAACTGGGTGGTCCTCTTTGCATCTCTTAACGAAGGTGACTGCGTGAGGTTAATTTCTTTATGTCCCATGAGTGAATATAGTTGCTTTTTGTAGCAGTACAGCTATATCTAGCATGGTACAGTGCCAGAAAACATTCCTAGTTGTTGGTGTTCTGTACAGTGTCCTCTGCATTTCCTCTCTGCAGCATTTTGTGCATTTTTCAGGAGGGTTTTGAGCTGGGCAAACTAGACAATCACTTAGACCAAACATTTGTATTAGGTGTATTTGTTTTGTTTGGTGCTTGTTGAAAGCTTATCATGTGGTCTTGAGGTCATGATGACCTCACTAAAATTACTAGTTTTACCATTGATTTAGAATGGAATCAGAATTATTTTGTTTAATCCTGTTCCAAATTGGGACATTTTTTCTTTAACACTCTTCTAAGACATCCCTGTATGCTACAAGTGTGACCTGCAGTTGTGCTGCTTCTGCATGCAAAAGTTTAAAACACTTTAGCTGGATACAAGAATGCAAGAAATTGCAATCTGTTCCACCAAGATCCTTTCTGCACCTCACAGTTCCACAATGCTTTGTAGGAATTCTGTGACAGTAATCCTGTAAATATGGGAAATATATCACCAAGTTAACACCTCTTAACTTTCACAAAAGCAGGTGAAGGTTTACTTGGTGACCCTTAATTAACAGTTACTTTAGTTAGTGCAGCACCAGTGTATTAGTCTTAGATAAATCTGGTTCTTTCAGGCCAAAAGTATGTACATATAGTTTACCTAACAGTGCGTATATGATGTGCTTGCTGCACAAAAAATTTACTTCTTATGGTGCATCCATTTGACTGTTTCATTTACACACTGCCCACCAAATATTACCACTAAGACTACCACTGACATGCATATCCTTGGGCAGATTTAAATAGCTTCTTTTATTTTAATTAACCTGTCAGGAAAAGCTTTGTTTTCAGCGCTCAAAATTAAGCTTGTCCTAAAGTCTAAATTTAGCCCTGCAGCTATGATAAATGTGAAGACCAATCACTTTTATAAGGGTTTGAAATGCTCTCAGTTGCAAAGATAAGAGGAATGCACACTACAAAGTAGATCTGACTAAAAAAAAGCTTCCGATTTATATTGTTAAGTTTCTAACTACTTCAAATCTATTTCTTTTAAAACCTCCTCCAAGCTAGAATCACTTAATAGAAAACTTCTGTATTCTGCACCTTTTTAATATTAAACTCTTCAGAGCAACGGGAATGACAAGGAAAATTTTAGTAGACAAAGAGGTTGTAATATTTATCTAAATCTTGCTGTTGCAAGTGTTACAATTTAGCTTTACTGTCTTTTATTTTAAAATAATGTCTTTTATTTTTAGATTTCCATTTGAAGGTGGTGTTTTGTTACTGGAAAACCATTCCAGAAGAATTTGAAATAGGAAAGATTAGCTGATCATTTAATGTAAGGGATTGTGCGGTGAAGTTGTCTGAAGTAATTACTCAATTAACCAGAGGTCCATTTAAATTCCATGTTGCTATTATAAGCAAGAGTGATGCAATTCACAGTTGCCAGGACAGCTCAGATAGGATCAATTTTTCTAACTGCCTAAAAGAAGTTAACCATTTTATTTAACCTAATGACCTAGGTTCTTTGTGTTAGGTGACAAACACCTCCAAGGGACCCTTCATCCTACAGTGTATTTTCAAATGGGATTAATAATCTTTTTGGAGCAGAGGGCTGTTTTTCATTCGGTCTCTAGCTTTTAAATCATTACATTACATGAGAACTTAAAAAACTATCTGTTCTTGGTGTGCAATAGTGGTTTTGATTTGAAATTTTTTGTTGTTTTAAAAAAATACTTTCATAACATTCATGAGTAATGTAAATGAATCACTATAAGTTCTTGTAAAGTAATCCTCCTAGATGCAGTCAAATCTTAAAATAATAATTGTGAATGATGGGAATTGTGCCATTCATTTCAATGGACTATCAGTAGGTCTGTGCTGAAACCTAAAGGTGTCACTATAGATACCAGCCCAACATAATATCAGCACATCAGTTCCATGTCTGATTCTTTTAGAGAAAAGCTCATCTAGTAATGTTATTCTGCATCTCAAACAATCTTAGTGTTGTTTGTCTGCCATCCTCTGACTGCTTGATGAAATTATATACAATTTACAAATACCCTGGTCTTGAAAATGTGGTAGTATAAATTAAATTAACTTTACACTTGACTTTTTTGTGGTATATCTGATTATGTTCTTTATTTTGTAAGGTAAAATAATGTATTTCATTAAGTAGGTGTAGAATTCTTAGCTTCAGAAATAAACTAGGGCTTGAGTTTAACATGCCTACACAATTGATTTGTAACTATTTAACTGAAAAAATTCAGTCTAATCACTTTTAGCGCATGAGTTATATTCAGCCTGTAAACTCCTTATTATTCATACACAGAGGCCTGTGTGCAATGATTAAGACCCCAAGGATTTGGTTGATAGAATAATCTGCATTTCTAAAGAAAAAAGCAGTAGGGTATTTAATTCTTTAAAAGAAAAGTTGTGATGCACGTCAAAGCATAACACTGACTCATAGTTTTAAAAACAATATCTGCAACTTGCTTGTCAATTGGCTGGTTCACTGGTATATCTGTAACGTACAGTCTGGATCTAATAATTGCTTATTATGCAGTTGTTTATCAGCTCATTTAAAACATCCTGAAATTCAGTCTAGCTCAGCAAATTGCTGTGCTTAAGGCGTTTTTATATTCTGGGAAATTATAATATCCCCAGAAGGCAAAGAATTAATAAAAATCCTCTTTTGTAAAAGATTATCATTGCTGGGCAAATGGAGCAGATCTTCCCTATCTTAGTGCATTTAATATTCTCATTTTTTTTCTGTGAAAGTTTGATGGAAAGACTAGGTGGGGATCACTGTTTTATTAACTTGTTAAGAAACAAATTTACTGAACCAGTGCAGCATATTGATTTCAGTGTCTGCTATATGGAAAAGTACAACTAGTAATGGATGACATTTCCATATGGAAACTAGTGCATTCTGTAGACAAATCATGATCTTGATATAACCGTCTAAGCTGGCATTAAGGAGTTAATGGTTAAACAAGGATGCTATCTTTTTTATTAGAAGTTTTTCCTGTCTTCTGAATGATTTCTTCCTAATATCCCTACTCTTACTGAATCCTTTGTAAAGGATTACAGAAGAAAATCCACAATTTGCCTCATTCAATTGGAAACAATATTCTGCCTGGTAGATTTCAGGTTCGATAGGCAATAAACAAAATTAGAACAGTACTTACAGGACATTTTTGATCAGTTACCAAACATTACTCAATTGATCGTACATGCAACCATCTCTGTAGTGGGGGACCTTAATACCATTCTTAAATTCCATCATATGATACAGATGGCTCGATCTAATTACCTTTGTAGTTACGAACATTCAAACGTAGTAGTTACAAACATACATATCAAGTGTTTTAATGAGAAGGAAGGTGGCTGTCAAAATAGTTTGAGTTGCTACATCCTAAGTACTTCTCTTGAAGTTTCTCAAGCCCGTAAGCATACCTGGTTTAGTTTTTGCTTTAAATTTTGGTGAAAAAAATAAAAATAAAATTCTTGCTGCTTAACTAAGGAGTACAGCGCTGGTTTTATTTCCATTATTCCTTTTCGGCACTGCATGATTTAAGTGTCAGATAAAAAAAAAAAATCTCAGAGAGTTTGCAGGCATCTGTGGTCCTTCACCCTGCAAAGTGAGTGATCTGTGTAGGCAAGGGCTGAAATCATAGCAACACAATTCACAAAATAATCTTCATGTATCTACACTCCTTTGATATTTTTGGATAACTGGAAAACTTTGTAAGTTTATTTCTTAGCTGGCTGTGTTGTATCTCTTAGGGTCACAAGCTGTTTCCTACGAAGAAATCTTAATCATCCAGGCAAGAGCCTTTATATTAGCAGTATTAAGGTGACACAGCTCAATGATTTTCAGGATTTAATTGGTGGGGGTGTCAAGTAGTCAGAAATATCCTCTGCATTTTTAGAAACTGAATTGTTTTATCTGTGTAAGGTATATTGATGCTTGCTTTTCTGCTAAAAGCATCGGCATAGAAGAGAAAGGTTCTTATGATGCATTTTGTGGAAAAACGGTTTGCTGAGGTAGGTGATGAATCTGTAACACAGCTTAGTTGAAGTTTTTATCCAGAGTTTCAAAAATTTGAATAATTATTCCAGAAACATAAATAAATATAACATTTCAAGTGAGTAAGATGTATTGCTGACATAAATTTAGATCAATGTCCATTATTTTTGTGCATGTTATCAGCAAAGCAATTTTGGAAGTAGGAGACTTGTATGTTCTTGCAGACATACACTGATCTGCTTTGTAGGTGTGGACAGAACTGTGTCTGTAGAAGTATATAAAGTGGGTCTGTTATGTAAAACATAGTTTAAAAGACTCTTATTGAGAGATGCATTGAAGCAGAATCTTTTACATAAGCTCTCAGATATACTAAGGCAGTAACAATTATTCATCAAACAATCTTAAAGCATTTCACAAAGGCAGGAAAGTATTTTTTCTATTCTAAAAAATTAAAATATAAAACTCAGAGATTGATTTTCCAAAGCACCAAGAATTGCAGTTGCTCAGAAGCAGAAAATCAGACACAAGGTCCTGCCTGAGACATGTGTCTTTAGAGCATTTGGAGCACCTGCAAAATAAAGCATATCCTTATCAATGTTGTTTAAGCCAAGGGAATTCACCCAATTACTTCCAGCAACTCAGTGGCAGAATGGGTAATGGCATTCCTGCCCCTTGATTCTTTAGGCTAGATTATTTCCTCCCAGGCACCACTTCATCTATGCATTTCCTGAAATGTGAAATCATTATTGTCTTTCCTGTATCAATATTAAAGTAACAGGTAAGGAGAACTAACTATAAAGAGGTGGTTCATTTGAGGAACACTGACAAGATGTGCTGTATGCAAGTGAGCCAGGAGCACTTTATGACATGTTCAGAACTTGGAAACTGAATTACAGTTTTAGTAATCATCCCTTCCCCTTCTTCTCTGTCATTTCTTTGTTTAATATACTGCATGGAAGAGACTTACCATACAAGTTTTATAAGCTTGCAATAAAAATATAACAACTGTTGTATTAAATTATTTAAGTTGTAAACTATTCTAAAAAGCAGAAAAAGTTATATCAACATGGAGCCAGAAAAAATTATTATGATAGAGTATAAAATATATTGTGCTGATTACTACAGAATTTTTGCCCAGTTTAGCATATTGTAAATCTTTGGTTGGCTTTAAGAATGAAACTGCAAGGAGGTTTTTTTTAAAGGATTGTGGCAAGTAGTTTAAGAAAAATGAAGCTAAAATCAAATTTATAATTTCAAAACAAATCAGCAAAATTATGACAGCAAGCAAAAAAATATCCAAAAGGTCAAAGGAGAGAAGAATAATGGTAAAGTGAAGGATCAATGAATTTGAAACTTGCAGATTTCCCCTGAGAGAAAGTTAGAATTCTGGAGGAATAAATAACCAACTATTTTTAGCATATAGATTATTATTTTCTCTTTTGAGGTATGCTTTACTAAAAAAAAGATATATGCCATTAAGCTTGAATCTGTCAGTACTGATGTTAATAGCATTTGAGACTCCTAGATTTACCTAGATTAGTTGCTAAAATTACAGAGACATTTGCAGGAGGACACAAATATCTTTAGCATGAAATTCTGACTCTGCATGAGAAGATTCAGTTAGTTTTCCTTTCTTCTGCTTCTTTGTTCATGGTAAGTCAAAAATGAAACTGAATAGATTGTGATGATTATTAATAAGAATAATAATATTAATACTTTAACATCTTTATGTTTCACCTTTTTATCTTAATTTTTTTAGGGCTTTATTGACCCTAAGTGTTTTTGTGGCATGTGGTAGATGAGTATTCTTTGCTGCAGAGTCAACTGCAAAAGTCTCAGCTAGGCTGAGCATATTGTGTTACCTTCCTTCTACCAACACGTGCTTTCTGCAAAGGAGAGAAAGATGACAGTATCTGAAGGGGGCCTATAAGGATGCTGGGGAGGGACTCTTCATTAGGGACTGTAGTGATAGGACACAGGGTAATGGGTTAAAAAAGAGGTGAAGTTTAGATTGGATATGAGGAGGAAGTTCTTTACTGTGTGAGTGGTGAGGCACTGGAATGAGTTTTGTGAATGCTCCATTGCTGGCGGTGTTCAAGCCAGGTTGGACAGAACCTTGTGTGACATGGTTTAGTGTGAGGTGTTCCTGCCCATGGCAGGGGAGATGGAACTTGATGTCTCAAGGTCCTTTCCAACCCTAACTATTCTATGATTCTATGACATGGCCTCATTCTGATAAGTCTTCATAGCAGTGGTGTAATTGAAAAACTGCCTTGAAAGAAATGCCTTTAAAAACAACAACAAAAAAGCCTACTCATTCCACCAATGTAGTGCAGAAAGTACAGGTGAGAGCACTCCAGGGATGATGTTCCAGGAGAGGGCTGGCTTTCTGTGAACAGATGATGGCTCTCTGTAGCCTGTCGTTCTCAATACCATGTTCTGCAATGCAGTGGGTATGATATGCCCTGACAAGTTAAGGCCCATGGTATAAAATATCAGCACTGACCAAAGAGAAGGCTATGTAGGGATCTTTGCTTTACTTTAAAACTGACATCTCTTCTTGAACAATTTATTTCCCTCTAGCAGTACTGCAGCATTGTTAAAACCAGATCTTATACCACAGATCACAGAAGGAAGCACAAGGATAAATCAAAAGCATGTCTTGCTGTGCCTTATAGATTGGCCTTCTGTTTGTAGGAAAGATAAACATCACCCTTCCATCACTCACACTTCATGTTTCTTAAAAGTTTGTTAAAACATCACATCCATTTTCCTTCTAAGCATTTTCAGTTTCATTAGTACAGTATCTCATTGTGCTTACATAGTTTTTGGTGGAGATGTGGCTTAAGGCTCTAGAAGTAGAAAATCCTGTCAAAAAAAGCTACTGTTCAAGCAGAGGAGCCATCAGTGCTGCTGACTGCTCCCCTGTGGCTACTGACCCACCTGGGGGAATCTGGAACCTGTAAGCACCATATCTGGGATGCTTTTCCATTCACTGCTGTTCTATGCTATGCATTTTACCTGTCACCCATGTGGCTATAAATCGCAAAATGTACAAGAGTTACAGAAGGCAGTGCAGTTTATGTAATTCCAACAGACTTTCTCCAAAACCTTTTTTTAAAATACAAGTGATTAAGACCATGTATTTTAGTGATGATACATTCTTCTTTTTAAATATATATATATGTATTTGCATAATCATTTAACTTTATTGCAGCCTTTTGTAATACACTGTAATGTATAAAATACATAGTACTGTTTATTAAGTATTCATAAGACAGTCAGGTGTATAGCCCCTTGACAGATATGGTACACTATTTTGGAATAATGCCCACAGGTAACTTTCAAATAATCTGTGTACCACCCCAGCTGTTGGTGGTGGGAGCATAGCAGAGGCCTCTGGGCAGGCAAGCTGTTTGACAACAGAGCAGGTGGAATGTGGGTAGCAATGCTCTTCTGGGACTGTGATTTTAGTTTCCAGAGATTTAAAAGCCATGCGAACTAAAGGATGATTCAGTTATTGGACACTGTGTTGCTGTTCATGAGAGTGCTAACTGTGCTGTGCTCTCAAGAGGAAAACAAGTACAGTGGGTCAGAATTTGGTGTTAGTTGTTGGCTTTTCCAGAAATTACCTTAACAAATTGTGTAATTTTGGCACAGTTTTCTATGACAGTTTCCTGCCTGTCCTACATTCCTTTTTCTTCTCACTCTCTTTTGTGTTGATGGTAAAATCTCTGCAGTAGACCTTGTCTGTTATTTAGTGTTTATTTAGTGCCTCACAAAGTGGCAAACAGGTCTTGCTGATGGCTTTTATAAATTATGCCACTAATAACTTCAAGTTCGGGCTAAAAGGACTTAGAGCTCATACCACCATGTGGCCAAGTTTCAGACCCTTTTTCTTTCATTTTGCTGTCTGTTGACACAGTTGAATGACTTTCCCAGTCTCCCGCTTCAAATCTGTAACAATGACCTCGCATTCAACAGGAATCACTAGCAGTAATATTTATTTGTCATTCTTGGAGGCCACGAAGAGGAACAAAAGATTTTCATGTCTTTCCTTTTCTTCCATGACTGTGGAGAATAAGAGGGTACTGATATTTTGAGTTGCTGCCATACAGGATAAAAATACCCTTAATCTAAATCTGCCAGATCAAGGGGAGTTTGTTGTGTGGCTATCAAGAGCCCACATACTTCTGAGTGGATCATCAACAACCTCTGGTATCATGATTTCCCCATTAAAACAGAGGTTCTGTTTTGTTACACCTGTAACAAACCTTCTTTTAGCCTGTCCAGTTACTTTTGCATAAATTGTCAGATGCAGCAGTAATGAAATTTTAGTCATTTGTAGACTCACTCTAAGATTAAATCAGTGACCTCATGAAGAAAGACAGTGAATGCCATGACCACTCTTTGTTACCTCTCCTAGGCAGCTTTGATTAAACTGTGCTGTGAAGCCAGACTTGGATCAATGTGAATGATCTTCATCGACCTAATAATGTATTTAACATGTTCAGTGCACTTTTATCTGATTCTGTTAAGATAAGTTGTTTACATTAGTGAAGCAGATTGATTTAAAGTTTCAGATCTCTTTACAATGGTAAACATCTAGAAATAACCCCAGTAGTTTGCACATGATGATATACATAAATGCATAATCTACTGTGCAAGCTCCTTGGCAGGTATAAATTAGCATAGCTGCAATACAGCAGTTGAGAGTCTGGCCTGGAAACTGAAAACGATTATTCCATCAGTATTCTTTTAAATGATCAAGCTTAACTTGACATAAAGCAAGGATCATATAATCTTCCCTGTAGCCAGTGTAAAGACTCTTACCACAAAGTCTTTCAGAAACCTTTTCTATTATTTGTAGACTAAATTCTTCCACCAGCAGATGTATGTGGTGTCCATTAGTTATATAAACATCTCTTCACAGTCAGGCCTTTTGGATGCAATGTGTCCAATACGATATTTCTTAAGCCCATTGGCTTTGCCGACTATTTAGCAAACTTGAATAAATGGAACAAATGTGAAAGCTGTACCAAACATATCATTTGGGGATGCTGAAGCACTTAATGAACATTGTTATAACCAAGTCCATGTGTAACCACTGAAGGACATATTTGCTTCAGTATGTCTCATGACAGCTTCTTAAAAAAATATACGTAAGTGAATTTAACACTTGTGAAAGGTGCCAGATTGACAGGCTCTAGAGACAAAAGTTCTTGAATTACCAGCAGGCACAGCCAAGCTTCCCACACACACTGCCCCACCAGTGTCCACAACCCTACCTGGAGGGCACAGCTACCAACTGTCCTACAGCTTGCAAATCTGTGCCACCACGTACTCTTGGACTACAGGCCAAGAGTCAGCCTTAATGTGACCTAAAGGTGAAAAAGCAGGTTCCATAATTACTGCACAGGTGTTGCTACAGTTGATCATTTTCACACCCAAGTTTTCAATTAATGTGAAAAAAAAAATAAATGAAGAAAGTCCACATTTTTCTGATTTTGCATCAAAATGCAACAAAAAAACCTATGTGTGAGCCTCGAGTGAGTCCCGCAGTTTTATCTGTCTGCACAGCCACATTCAGGTGATTATATGAGCAAACAAGTGCATGCACGTTCTGTGAAGTGCATTGTTAGATGCCTCCTGAAAAGTGGGTCCTTACCATTTCGTATGTTTGTAATAATCCGTCTCCATTCATAACTCATCCCTGCTTGGTGTCACTACAGCTCATCCTCCCCAGAGATCCTGAGCACAGCTGGCATACAAGTTCAATAACCATCCACTTCGTAAAGTGGCTGGGTTGAAAGATAGCACACAGGGAAAACAGACTCATGACCTTTGCAGTCTGTCATGGCTTAAAAAAAAGCACAGGTTTTTCCCTGATGGTAGTTGGAAAGTTTAGTTCTCTGTTCTCTTTGAAATTATATTTAGACCTCACTGTGAGCACTGGAAGGGCATGCTTAAGTGTTTCTCCAGTGCAGGTGGTTAATAACATTTTAAACAAAAGTGTACATTTATAACCTTGTATAGGCCGATTCTCAATGTGTATATAGGACATGGCTATAAACCAACCATTGGAAAACACAAAGTGATGAGTTTTTATGCTCTGCTATTTTCTAAGCTATAGCTGGCAGCTTAAAAGAATTATTATGGAAACTAAATCTTAATTCTTTCTGCTGAGAAACAGCCATAATTAATGTGTAAAGGAGCTCAGCAACATTTGTTTATCTTTAAAGAAGTCACATTTTTTCTGCAACTTGCCACTGATATGCATGATAACATACAAAATTTAAGTGATTGTGTGTACTGTGGAAGATAACTTCTGTATATCCAGGGAGTTAGGTGGAGTATAATTATTTTAGGGATTGAAATTGTAATTGTTACAAATATCAGTGTAAAACCCCATTTGACAATTATGATTACCTGATTCGCTTACTTCCTTAACATTCCTGGTGTGTCTGTCACACTGTACAGCTTTAGGAACGCTTTGTAACAGCCTCAAACTAAGCTGAAGTTTAGGTTTCAAAATTTGGGAGTTCAGGAGAGAATGTGTATTTGGAAGAGTATTTTTTAAGATGGCAATATCTATGTGCTGTGCTTGAATATCTTACCTCATTCAGCTTCAGTTCTCCTGTGCAGGCTGTCTGGGCAATTTTTGATCATCTTCTTCACAGGTTTGGTTTTTTTTTAGTACCTGGTTTCATGTTTTGTCTAGTCTAGATTCAAATATCCAATACTATGGCCAGGTCAGTTCTGTTTTGCTTTTTGTCTGCTTGTATTTGCATAGTACCTCAACGATATTTTAATTAATTTTATTAGAAGTTCCTAATATTAACTATATCATGTAAATAAATTCTGCTTCAATTGGCAAGTCATTTTTCATCAACCACCTTTTTAAGATTTCTGAGCTAGTAGCTGGCCTTTTGCTTACAGGACGGCAAAAGGCTTTTCATGTCTGCTGTTAAGAGGGGATGAGGGAAATGCCAGGGACCTTCTCTTACAGAATGACAATACTCCCAGAAAAATGCAGAGGAAGACAAGTAGATGTTTACCTGTTTTTCGTAAGATGGACAGTATACTTGGGCACCACTGAAAACATTATTTAGAATCAAGGGCTTCATAAAGTTTACCTACCCCATTCTGAAGCTCCAAGGATGTTTCTCAGTTCATTAGTTTGAAAAGTCTTTATAGATGTGAAGTTTTATTTTTAGTTTTGTTTAAGGAAGGGCAGAAGTTAGAATTCTGTATTAGGGGAGAAAAGGAGAGAGGTTCTTTCATGACAGTTAAACAGAAGCCTTTGGAAGAATAGAAAGGGGTTGGTTCATTCCCATTTTCATGTAACTTGAATTAGAGGGTTTAGTAAGTGAAACGGATCATAAGCTAAACCCCACAGAGTCCAGAAAGCTCTAATTAACGCCCACAGTGAGTAACTTTTCTGAAATAGGTCTTTAATCAACCTTGCTCTGAAAACAACACAAGGTATCGTGGCAGCTTGATAAAAGAGATGCATTCCCAGTGCTGACAGGCCTACAATCAAACCAGAACTAAAAATAACGGGTTTGTCTACTGATTTTCTTTCAGATGCTAAAAAAATGCATTAGCTGCAGTCTAAAAAAACTTCCGTAGTTACTCAGACAAGTGACTCAGCTCTAGAAAACTGAGGTTCCTGTAAATGTTAATGCCCTTCCTGATCATGAGTGAGCCCTCATTCCTTCCCACACCTCCCTGTTGTAGCAGAGGAACAGCAGAGAGGTTGGTGAGGCTGGAAGGGGATGAGGCAACTTCTGGATTCTGTCAGAGCTGGTCATTTGGTGCCAGTTGGCCCTTTCCTCATTGCTGTTGGAGGTGCAGAGCTCAGGCATCCTCACTATTTTGGATTAAGATAAGCAAACTGCTAATTTTTCTTGGATCTCTCCATGAACAGTTAGGTCCACAGCTGCAACCTTGCACACTCACACCTCTCCTCACAGATTCTGAGAGCAAGAGTTATCAGGAAAGCATGCAAGGAAACAGTTCTTTTTCCTCTGCCTCAGTTCCTGTTTGTGCCAATCCAAGCCTACAGCAACTTTATTTTTTCACCATAGACTGTGTAAAAACATTAGTAGAACTGTTTTGGTTTTTTTTTCAGGTTTAGGATAGAGTCCAAATGAACAAGTTCAGTGCACAAACAGGACTGGCTGTCTACAGTTTTGTCCACAGTATAAGAAAGACATGAACCTTTTAGAGAGGTTCCAGAGGAGGGTCACAAAAACTATCAGAGGGACAGAACATCTCTTCTATGAGGAAAGGCTGAGAAAGCTGGGGTTCAGTCTAGAGAAGAGAAGGCTTCACGGAGACCTTATAGCAGCCTTTCAATACTTAGAGGGAGATTACCAGAAAGCTGGGAACAGAGATTTTAGTAGGGCCTGTAGAGATAGGACAAGGGGTCAAGGCTTTAAACTAAATGAGAGGAGATTCAGACTAGATACAAAGGAAGAAATACTTTATGAAATACTGAAACAGGTTTCCCTGAGAGGTAGGAGATGTCCCATCCCTGCAAGCATTCAAGGTCAGGTTAGATGAGGCTCTGAGCAACCTGATCTAGCTAAAGAGGTCTGTCCTCCTTGCAGGGTGGTTAGATACCCTTTGAAGGTCCTTTCCAACCCAAACTATTCTGTGATTCTACAGCTCACAGTATTTTATGGCCAAAATGGCAGTCCCACCAGTCTGAATACCAACATATCCTTCACAGGAGGAGTTGCAATCAGCTGAAATTGTTCTTTGGTATTAGGGACAAGCTGAAAGAGGCTGGCTAACATCGGCTTTAATGCTTCCAGTCTGGGTTGTCTTTTCATCTGTTGTGTGATTTCTTGAAAAGGACGTTTGCACTGTTACAACTAAAACTAGTTTGATGGAAGAACCAAGAAGCCCTTCAGTTTACATAGGTCCATAAATGCAAGACAAACTGAAATGAAATGTTATGGATGCTTGAAGGTGCATTTTTATGAAGCAACTGTTCACAAATGCAGACATGCAGATCTGAAGAGGAGTGGTCTAAATTATGCTAGTTGCTTCTTACTTTTAAAACAAGTGTTATGTATTCACCATTCAGAAAAGCTCATTCATCAATTACTGACATTGAAAGAGAGAAATCTAGATGCAACTTAAGAAATCTTCATACCACAGATTAGACTTTGAAAGTTATGTAGGAAAGAACAGAAATCTTTCATTATCATAGTATCAAATACTGGCTTAGGTAATCACAGGTTTAAAGCAGTAGATCATCTCTAGAGCTGTGCCTAATCTCATCCTAGAAAAGGTGGCACAGAACTCCCCTTGTTACCAGTCCTTAACAAACGTCAGTTACACCCTGATCAGCATTAAAAGTATGCAAATCATCACTATCCTGATATTATAAATAAGTAGGCAAAGACAGACTGAAACTCACTTGAAAGAAGGAAATCAGTATAATAACCAGGATAAATGATCAGATGGGCTTCCATTGGAAGTTTCATATCCATCTTCCTAAGTTTAGTGCTGATTTCTCTCTTCTTGCTCATGAATGTTTCCCACCTAAAAAAAAAATAAAAAAAAAAAAAAACAAAAAACCCACAAAAACCAAAAAAACACAGTGACTTCAAATTTTATGCTTTTTAAAGAAATTTCTAAAAGCTTTGGGGGACATATCTTTGGACAGTTTTCCCTGGAACAGGTATGCTCTTAGTATTTTGGAAATCTACTTGATCTGTTTTCAAACTGGAAACAGAAAAAGACAAGATGTTGCCTCTACTTTTGCTGTGGGCCGAGCACTTTTAAAAACCTGGTCCCTTAACAGGGAAGTGACCAATCTGAAATAATGTCATCAAGAGTAGTAAAGAAAACCATAAGGTACCATATGAAAAGTCAAGATTGGACTATGAAAAATATCCACATTATTGTCAACTAAAATTTTCACAGTTGCAACAAAAAATCAGCAAAAAATCATATTTTGTAAAATGACTCACTTTTATATTCTAACAGTATATTTTTGTTTACTGGGCTCGATTTTATTTTGAACAGAAAGGTATAAATTAAAATGAAGCAAGCCACTTGTACAGGATTTGTTTTAAAATCTTATATTGCACTACAGCATCTGAAGTAAAAGTGTGGGGAAAACCCTGAACTGTAAAAACAGATAATTTTTAGAAAGCACATTTTTCTTCCTTGCTGTGGTTGTAGAACAGAAACAGCAAGCTGGATGTTTAAGAAAGGGATAGGTTTCTCTCATTTCTTGTATTTCATGTTTTCATTGCACTGCCTGATCATTTAAGGCTGAGGCTTGTTCCAGACAGCTTTAATTAAACTATGCTGTGAAACTATATATAGATCAATGGAAATGATCCATAACAAGAGGCTAATCATGTATTTAACAGTGTTCAGTCCAGTTCAATCACCTTCTACCATTTCTGTGGCTTTACATTCATGTGGCAAAGCCCTGTATGTGTATATGTATTTTTAATCCATCTCATTACTGACCATATGCTTGGGCTTTAAGGGAGACAAGAACTGTCTGCAATCTGCCAGGGATTTAGGGACATCAATAATTTGTGAATAGTCATGTTGGTACTGGTCGAAGGGTTAAGTGTTCTGCACACCAGGGGCACATCTTTTGGGACTGCAACTCTTAGTCAACTGTTAGGAACCTGATCCCCTGTGACGCATCTTTTCAAAGTACACGCTACATGTCAAATCTCCGCAGCTGAAGCAATGGAGCTTTATTAGCTTAGGGATTTAAAAACCTCCTCTAAGTAATGTAACAATATCTTTTGGTTAAAAAGCGAAGGAAAGATAGTAGTAGAAATATGAAAGTGATTTTTTATGTACTGGGCTAAATGTGATCTTCCTTTTTGTTACCATTTTCCTTCTCAACATGAGCTATTAGATTACTCCTCCCCTGCAAATATCCAGTAGAGTACGGGAGCAATAATGAAGACCTGATTTTGGAAACATAACTGGATTCTATGACCTCACCTAAATCCTGCTGAAGGCGATGACAGCACAGATGTAAAAATTGTCTTCCTAATAGTTTGAATGACCCTTTAGGGGCTCCCAGGACATTGTTCAATCTACTTAGTGTGAAAAGCACCTTTAAAAAACAATAGCATATGGTGTTAGATTGTGCCATGATATACATAAGGGCTGCCAAGTCAGCGTGAGAGATCATCAAACTATTGATCCCCATATCCTGTCCTTACAAAGGAATGGAAGAAATAGGTTCCAATGCCAGAATTTTTGGTGAGAATGGGAAAGACTGAGTTATTTTTGTTAATTTTAAGTTTTAGTTGTATCCATATCCCTCAGCTATACCCAGGTCAATAGAAAAATGTATAGCAGTCCAGAAAGGAACTCCTTGTGGAGTCTGTGCCCTGAACTTCTGCTGTTCAGTTGAGAGTGACTGGGATCTATCTTACGGGATGAAGCTTGCCTGCTTTCAGCAGGTTTCATGTAGTAATAAGTGCTGACTGTCTCAGGAGATGAAAACATGCACAGTATACACTACTTCTTTGCTGCTTGCTAATCAGCTTGTTTTGCTTGTACTTTAAGAAACATTCAGGGTAGATTAAGTAACTTTAAGGCCAATATCAATAACCCTAACCCTAACCCTAAACATAACTTGCATGAGTGAAAAAATATAGATTGTGTCTTTATTAGTGTCACATCATTAAAAATATACAAATAGTATTGGAGAATTTAGAGTAAATTACTATAGCAGACAAAATATATAGCTGTCAAATTTTTGATTGTCAATTATGATGATATAGGCTGCCACAGATTTACTAATTGTGCATTGTCTTCTGATGGACTTCAAAGTACAATTTTACTATTTTAGAAGACCTAATCTCCTCTTTCTGCCAAAATTTGCATGAGCAGACTTTTATCCACAATTTTTAAATATACCAAGATGCACATCTTAGGTAAGATGTCTCTATATCAAGTATGATAAAACATTTAGAGGCATATGTCCCAGATTTCCATCCACATTTCAATTCTATGTGTAGGCACTGCTGCAGCAGTTTGCACTTGCAGTAGAAAAGGTGGTGGTCTCTTGGAAAGGTGGCATTTTCTGCCTGGCAACCAAGTCCATTTGGGCATGTTCAAATGTAAATATTTATGGCTGATTTGGCCACCTAAAAAGAAAAAAGAATGGAATTATTTTCTAGATAGCCTAACTTTCAAATTCTCCCTTTGAAAGTAGTACCTGCTTTTGTTATGGTTGCTTTTAGCAATGTTTCACAGCTTCTAAGCCTGTAAAAAATATTAAAGACTAAAATTATATTTTCACAATTTGAGAAGAAAAAAGGAAGTGTCATTTTAATAGGATGGAATTGGTGAGTTTTGAGGTGGCTTGCTTTTGCCCATTTCTACTTAATGCCTTCTGAGCCAGAAAAGCTATGAAGTTTTCTAAAATCAAAGGTTAGAACAAAAGCAGTTAGCTGATACTAGATTATCGGGTCATTACTGAATATCTGTGATACACAGACTGAGTTCCAGTTTGCAGACAACATGAAGAAGTCCTTTGAACTTAGAGGTGACTGTTGATCACCCTTGTCAGTTTTCACCTCTAATGTCAATCACATTAATGCAAAAGAGAGTCAGCCGAATTTCAGAAGACTGGATCTATGCAGTATTTCATAGGTAGCATTGCCATTATTGCATTGTGGAGACTAAGGCACGGACCCCATTTCTGGTTAGGAAACGAAATCCTTTATTATCTGAAGGTCCAGGGTTGGTATAGGCTCTACAAGGTACTGGTGTGTATGAGCGGCTAATACAATTGGTTAGCTATCACCACCCACATGGGGTATCTTCGCTTCTTCATTGGTTGTCTTGCTTGGATGCCTGCTTCTCGCTGTTGTCCCCTCATTGGATACTGGTTCCTTGCTTCTTTCTTCCTTCTTATCTTGCCTGCCTATCCCTGTAATACTCCCAAAACTTTCCCAGCAACATTACTCTGCTATCTCAAAGCTTTCTCAGCAGCTAGTCTAGCTTAGAAATCCTTTACAAGGTTTACACCCACATTGCATTAATTTATGCTACTGCTCCCAGGTAACAAGAGAGACTTTTGGCTTCAGTAAACACAATTGCAAAAAATTCCTGTTTCATCCTGTATGGGGTAACACTTTGACTGAACTGCCTATTCACAGTTTCACAGGCAGTGACATCAAAAAAAAACCAACCATCTGACAGTCATCAAGTTCTGCCCTCTTTACACCCTCTCTAGCCAAGATTGCTTGGTGTTATAAAGAATTGCCATAATCACAGAAGCTGCAGACAGAAATAACTTTACTGAAACCAAAACCCATGCAGGCCATTCCTTACCATTAGGAAACTATCTTTTGTAGGAGGGATTTCAGTTGTCTTCTTTAAGGATTCTGTGGCTGGATTTCTAGCATGTTCACTGAGACTGAATCATGACCAGAAATGTCTTGATGCTGTATTTCAATTTTCCATTCTTTGGTTTTCTTCCATATTCTCTTAATTAGATCTCCATTGTCCTGTTTTCAGCTGTTAATTTTCTTTCCAGTAGCTGGTGCAATGCTGTGTTTTGGCTTCCGTCTGAGAACAGTGCTGGTAACACATGAATGTTTTAGTTGTTCAGTAACACTTACCCCAATCAAGGACTTTCCAGGCTCGTGCTGTGCCAGTGACAAGAATCTGGGAGGAAGCAGAGACAGGACACCTGACCCAAACTAGCCAAAGGGGTATTCCATACCACAACAGGTCATGTCCAGTATATAAACTGGGGGAGTCACCCAGAAGGGACCATTGCTGCTCTGGTTGGGATGGGTATCAGTCAGCAGGTGGTGAGCAACTGCATTGTGCATCGCTGGGGTTTATTTGTTTGTTTAGGGTTTTTATATATTATTGTCATTCTCTCTTTATTAGAGTAGTATTAGTATTTATTTCAATTATTAAACTGTTCTTATCTCAACCCGTGGGTTTTCTACCTTTTTTCCAATTCTGTTCTCCATCCCACCAGGGCTGAGGGGGGCGCGAGTGAGCAGCTATGTGATACCTAGTTGCTAGCTGGGGTTAAACTACAACATCCATTATTAATTCTGTTCCCATAATGAACTTCAGACTTACAAACTTGTGCCACTTCATACCAGTGCGTTCAGAGCTCTTAACAGCCAGGTGCTGTATTTTTAACAGTATGAATCTCTCTTAATTCCAGATACGCAGTTATATGTGCTGCTATCTAATGGGACTTCCTCCATTATAGCTTCCATTTGGCATACTTCCACTGCTTTCAAAGGGAAATCATGTTCAGAATGTTTTAAAAAATGGCACACTTTAACTTCTAGCAGATCAGTGTTCCACCATGGGACTTGAGACTAGAATTTTGTTTGCAAACAGATATGATGAGTTGGGCTGTTCAGCCTGGAGAAGAGAAGGCTGCAATGAGACCTCATAGCAGCCTTCCAATATCTGAAGGGGTCCTATAGGGATGCTGGGGAGGGACTCTTCATGAGGGACTGT
>JASSUY010031019.1:0-107846 GCA_032466535.1 Forpus xanthops | reverse complement strand
GGCGGCGGCTGCGCTGCCGGGAGGAACCGCCGGGGGCAGCACCGAGCCCGGCCCCGCCTCTGCCGCTCATCCCGGAGCGGAGCACCGGGCCCGGCCCCGGAGCTGAGCCCGAACCCGGCGGGTGGGACAAAGGAGCCCGAAAGGGAGGGACACGAATCATACTTCACGTTTCTTTACGGTATTCGGTGTCCTCCCTCCCACCGTCAGCTCAACTGCTTCCAAGGAACGTAAAGGAAAACAAAGGCTCCCCGAGAAACATCACCACCAAAATCAGGGCTAAATTTACAAATTCTTTATTTAAAAACACCCAGAGTGTATATATAAAGGAGAACCTCCGAGTCAAAACTCTACCTACCACTTGAAACCCTGCTGCAATGCCCCGTATTTACAGCGTGAAGTGTCCCAGCCTGTGCGTGCAATATGGACATGTGCAACACGTGTGCACAGCACGAGGACAGGTCAGAGGGCCTGCGACCACGGAACAAACACCCATTGGGAGCAGCGTGGAAAATGCATGTTTCTTACAGTGTGAAGCCATGGGGGGAAGACTTTCAAAGATGCAAGTACTTGAAGGAGTGGAACTGTTCATCCTCTTCTTAAAACCTTGTTTTACAGGGGAGAGTATTTAAACAAGTGATTTGTATACTTTTTTTTTTATCAAAATAAAAATTAAATAGTGCAAACTCGAGTTGAAACAAGTTACCACACCAAAGGTATTTGTGTAATGCAAACAAACCAAGGGGAAGTTAGTTGTGGGCTGGGGTGGTGCCAGAAATAAAGGCTCCAGCCCCTAACACTTGATATCCAGCATAAACTCAGCACCATGGTCGGAAGTTGACCCAGATCTTGGCTCCCAAACCACATCGGCAGCACCTGAAACCCCAGGAAGACTTTGACTTCTATTTCAAATTGCCTCGTGATTTTTTTTTTTTTTGGGGGGGTGAATTCCAGTGAAATACCTTCACAAGGCAAACCAAGTACCCAGCGTACACCAACTTCTCCACCTTATTAGTAGCCAGTCAGGATTCTCCTGTCCAGAATTCCTACCAGGCAAAGGAATTTGGCAAACTAGGGAACACAATGTGTTACAAACCTCATGGGGTTACTTCCTAACTAAGATTTCTGTTAAGGAGCATTTTCAAAGGGCTATGACAAATCAGTCAATAAAAAGAATTATAAATACACCAGCTGTGTTCTAAGTCATTTCCTGGCAGAAATGTCCTTTCAACATCTTTGAAGCTGTCCCAGCATCAGAGCTTTCACATCCAGGTGCTCTTCTGCTTGCTGGGGAGAAAAAACAGAGAAAAAAGAACAAAGAAAAGCTGTATTTCCCAATATGCAAAACTATCAGCAATGAATAATCAGGGAAGTCCCCCAAAATAAACTGTGAGAACAGAAGAGCAACGGAAAAAGGACTTTAAGGCAATAAGAGGCATCAGTGCTGTGATGCTCCAACGCACGTTCAACTGCAATTTCTCTCTCCTGCCCCTTCCCTTTCCCTCCTCATCTGTTAACTGTCAGACTCTTCCTCCTTATCATCATCATCATCATCGTCCTTTGTGTTGGCCTCAGATTTATCCGAGGATTCATGGAGAAGAACATATTCCCTGCTGCTGAACCCGAACTTGAGCACATCCTTCTCCTTCAGTTCATAGTAGCGCTGCGGCTCAATCCGCTGGTTGTTTAGGAAAGTGCCATTCCCAGAGCCCAGGTCGATGATGTAGGGCCTCACTCTGCGGCCAATGGTACCATCGGCACGGGTGTATTCCACGAGCCTGGTGAAACAAAACAACACCCTTTTGATCACAACAGCCAGAAAGGAAACATGCTTCGAAAGCAGACAGGATTCCCTGGTGCAGTTAATACTCATCTGTACTCAAGAGAGATCAGAACAAGAATGATGAGAGCAATGGGAAACAGTGTGAGACTGAGCTGATTCTGAGATTGTATCACCTCCTAAAACTTCTGGTGATATAATAAAGCAATTCCTACACCAGGACAGATGGCTATGCCCTACGAGAACATCTTTGTCTTCAGCAGCAGGCAACCCCCGCTGCTCGAGAGATGGGCACACTTTGCTGTGAAAAGGCCACATGGATAAACCTCTTTCTCAAACACTTTTACTGCCAATTATACCTGCCAGATCATTCCAGTTAGGATACACATCAGTTCTGTCTAACCCTACTGTGTTATCTGTTGTACTAAAAGGCTGCTTGTGGTTAAATAGGAGGAATTACAGACGGTTTTGATTACTGCTAGGATGATCTGCAGCAGTCAACATAAATTCTACCTCTAACACAAACTCATCCCTCTCTACTGTGCACAGCCAGTGGGGTTTGTTTGCTTTCTTTTTCCTTCCTGAATAATCTTGTTTCATCAGCAGGTACTTACCGGTACTGAAACACAGCATGTTGCTTCGAGCAGGAAGGGTGGTCGATGGGAATATCTGCGATCCTGCGGTGCCTGCCCAGCAGATAAGCACTCTGCCTGTGAATGTACATGACTGGCAGAAACTCATCGTTTTTGAAAGGATAAAGGCGCCAGCGCTTCTTCGGAATGCGAGCTTCAGGAGGCTCGCTGTACTTGATCACCACACCTCGGAAAGTGTTGGTGTCCTCCAGCAGCGCACCCGAAAGTTCAAAGCTTGGCTTCTCTTTCTTCACAGCAGGCTTTTCTTTAGGTTTGTTATCAGACTGCCCCAGTTCTGGTTTATGGTCAACACCACTGCCTTGGCTGTTTTGCCGATGCTCTCGTCTTCTCTCATTGTAAAACTCCCTCTCTGCTTGTTGTTCACGGATGTTCTGGACATCCCTCTCTCGCTCGTGCCCTCGGACTCCAGGCCGCTCGCTGGGGTTCTTCCTTCTGTCTGCATGGTCTCTGTGCCTGTCTCTGTCACCACTCCTGTCTCTCCTGTGTTCTGGTTCCGATGGGTATCTCTGTTTTCGCTCCTCATTTCCTCTCCGGCAGTGATCATCTCTCTCCTGGAACGAAGAATCGCTTACAGCAACGCAGGAGGAACTGGCACGGAAGAGCAGTGAATCTACCTCAGCTCTTAAGAAAATCACAATCCTACCACGTGGAAAACACACGCTTGGATGCTATTTGTGGATCTACTGCTACATAAGAGAAACTGCTTTCCTTGCCAAGCTATATACCTACAATTCACATCAAAGAGAGATCAAGAAACCGTGCAATGCATCATCTGCACTGGGCAAAGGAGCTCGCAGGGGCAGTTGGCAGGAGGGCACAGGCTGGGTTCATGCACATGTGAGCTTCTGGCAAAGCCCGGGGTGGCAGCATGAGTTCTTAAACTGCCAGGACCCTCCTCCTGGAGCTCCACACTACAAGGATTAGCAGAACCTAACTGCCAGCTGACAAGTGGTTTTTGAGCACCCTGCTCTAGCAGATGTCCCTGCCTGCGGCAGGGGGTTGGAACTGGATGAGCTTTAAAGCCCCTTCCAACCCAAATCGGTCTGGGATGCTATAATTCATACCTCTCACGGCCGAGTCCCACAGGAACCGCTGTCGGGCAGAGCCAGGAAGCGCGCAAGGCCCCACTAACACCTCCGCGGGCAGGACCGGGCCTCGGTGCTACCGACAATGCCATTTACCTGCTTCACCTTCACGGCGGCGTGGTGCGGGCTGCGGCTCCTCCTGCCGCGCGGGGACCGGCTCCTCCGCCCGGACTTGCTCTTCCTCTTGGGCGACCTTTAAAGCAACGACAGTAACAATGAGGAGCGGAGCGTGGCCGAGCGGCGCGCAGGGCCCGTAGCCACCGGGCCCGGCCCTACCTGCTGCTCCTGCCCTGGCGCGGCCCGGCCGGGCCTCGCCGCTCCTCGGCTGGCGGAGATTGACTGCCCCGCGCAGAGCGGGAGGCGGAGCGCCGGGGGCTGCGCTTCTCGGCCTTCACCGCCACGTCCCGGCGCCTCCGCTCCCGCCGCCGCTCGGCCTCCGCCTCCATGGCGCCGCCGGCCGCCACAAAGGGAAGCGCGGGCCGCTTCCGCTGCCCAGAAGCCCTTGCGCCAGGTACTGCACCGCCCTCGAGTTCTGCGCCTGCGCACCATCGCGCTCAGCCACGCAGGCGCACTGCGCCGTTGCCATAGCGACGGTAACATCCGCGGCCGCCATGATCCCGCCGCCGGACTCGCTGCTCCGGTACAGCCCGCCGGTGCTCGTCAGCCGCCGCACGGAGAAGCGCTCCCCCGGGGTGAGCGGGACCGGGCGGGCCTGGCCCCCCTGAGGGCACCGGCCCGCCCATGCCTGCAGCGCTCTGCTCTCTCCGCAGGCCCCGCGGCTGCAGGCGAGCCCCTCGGCGCTGCCCACCCCGATAGGGCCCGTCCCGCCGCCCCGCACGGCCGCCGAGTCCGGGAAGCAGACGCAGGAGCTCCTCAACGCCATCCTGCCGCCGCGGTGAGCGGAGCCGGGCTCCCCCACACACACACACCGTGCCTGCCTGGCAGTGCCCGGTAACACCCCGTGCTTCTCCTGGCAGGGAATGGGAGGAGGACAAGACGCTGTGGGTGCAGGAGGTGTCCAGCACACCCAGCACCCGCCTGGACGTCGTTCACCTGCAGGAGCAGCTGGATCTGCGGCTGCAGCAGAGGCAGGCGCGGGAGACCGGCATCTGCCCCGTGCGCAGGGAGCTCTACTCACAGTGCTTCGGTCAGTGCCCTGCTGCAGCTCCCACAGCCAGGCCCCAGCCACTATCCTCCTCCAAGGAGGCTTAACACAGCCTATAGGGTCGTGACCACCAGGCAGGGCAGGACCCGCTGCCCTTGCTTTCCTTGTCAGCGATCCGTGGGTCAGGCCAAGGTGCCCATCAGAATCTGCTGAAGCTGTCAGCTTCCATACAGACCATGTTACTCCAAAGACATGTTTTAAAGCAGTAAAAATTTCAAACAAACATAAAAAATCCCTTAGTTGTACTTTACCCCGTAGTTTTAAATAACTTTAAATGCTGTGTAAGCATTAAAGACTTACACTGCTGACGTGGTGCTGAGATTGAGCGGGATTCTTCTGGAGGCTCTTGATTCTTCTATAAGCTTCCCCTGCAAGAAACCATCACAATGTTTTAGGTGCTTGCTCTTACAGCTTCAGTGGATCACTATCATTGTTGTGACCACAAGTTCAATACCACCACTCTGCTTTTACATGCCAGCATACAAAAGAAAGTAATTTTACTATCTGTACTAAATCCATGCTGCTTTTGTGGTTCAGGGAATGGGTGCAAGACAACAAAGCTCTGGGCCCTGTGTGGATCCAGCATTCCTAAATAAATGACTAAGTAGACTGTTGTACCCTTTCTTTAAAGATGAACTGATCCGAGAAGTCACGATCAACTGTGCCGAGCGAGGCCTGCTGCTGCTTCGGGTCAGGGATGAAATCCAAATGACCATCGCTGCTTACCAGACACTGTACGAGAGCAGCATTGCTTTTGGAGTGCGGAAGGCACTGCAAGCTGAACATGGCAAATCTGACATGATAAAAAGAGTAAGTTGGGCTGTTCACCCCAGAACGTAGTTTTCTGTGTGTGATATAGCATAGATATAGTACAGGTAAAGCTTTGTATGAAACCAGTTATTTCTATTGCCACTGGATGGCAGTAAAGATCATCAAAATACTTGTCTGCTTTCCTAGGGCTTAATTGCATTAAGTAAATGATGTGCTATTATATCTGGAATGTGATAAAGACTGTGCAATGTAGAGCTCTGCCCCATCTTAACTGCATATTGATTATTAACCAAGAAAACTTGAGGAATCTATACTCTTCTTCAAGATTGCAGAGCTCGAAGAGGAAAAGCGGGAGCTGGAAGCACAACTGAGTGACCAGAAAGCTAAATGTGAAGCTATAGAAAAACGGGAATATGAAAGGAGGCAGATAGAAGAAAAGAAACACACTGAAGAGGTGCAGCTCCTGAAAAGAACCAATCAGCAGCTGAAGGTTAGTTAAAAACAGAAAGACCATTTCAAGTAGTAATGGTAAAACTTCTCCGTTTGTAGTTAGAAAGACACAGAAATAACTTTCTCCTTATGGGTTTATGAGTGTTACATTTATGGAGGTGCTTGCATTAATGTTCTGCTTCCTTTAAATTCTCACTGAAATGAGAAAAACAGTGCTTTCGCACTCCCTGCTTCCTTACTCAGCAACTGGTCACTATCAGGAAACCTGATGATGTAAACAGCAGGTGAGAACACCCAAATTCTACTCATACACAGACGTTTGCCAGGGAGAGAGCAGAATTTGTTCAGAAATGATGAACTGTTACAGTCGCATGCTTCAAACTTGACCAGTGCTCCAGGAATCTGCTCCTGCATAACTTCACTGTGAGGTTACAGTGTCAGCAACCCCTTCCCAGCTACAAATCAGAAAATCTAGCGCAGGCAAGTTGAGATGTTTTGTTTCTTTGCTGCTAGCCATTACAGTTGATTCCCTGATAACAAGCTGCACCATTTAACATTAAATATTGCATAATAGGAACAATTGTGTACTTACGCAGCAGGGACTAAATAATTACAGGAGCAATTTTGTGCATGCTGCTTTGGTGAAAACAGCTTCTGCTCGTTACTTTGCTTTTGAAAGGAAAAAATCCCAGTGAATAAAGACAAAATGTTACCCTAAACAACATTAAATGTTTCTGGCTACAGCTAAAGAACGTTCAGAGGGGAGATTGTGATGAGCTCTTGGGCACAAGTTCTTCCCTGTGAGGGTGCTGAGGCACTGGCGCCCAGAGAAGCTGTGGCTGCCCCATCCCTGGCAGTGTTCAAGGCCAGGTTGGACACAGGGCCTTGGAGCAAGCTGCTCCAGTGGAAGGTGTCTCTGCCCATGGCAGGGGTCCGAACTGAATGAGCTTTGAGGTTCTTTCCAACACGAACCAGCCTGGGATTCCTTTTCCTTTACACTCAGCTGCTCTCCTTATCGTCACCCTACAGTTTTCTCCTTTGTAAACCACTGACTCCTTCAGGCCATCTTGAAATATTCTAGGGTGCAAGATGGAGTAACTGTTGGATCAAATACATATTGCCACAGAACCCATGTTTCTTGAAGTACTCCAACAGCTATGGATACACTGCTGTCATTTATTTGTCACAGCAGCTCTAGAAGAGGACAACCCAGAAGTCCTGGATGCTTCACACACGACATGCTCCCAGAGCACGAGTAGCTCTCTGATAAATCTACTAATTGGGCGTCAAGTTGTCTCAGTAACTGCAAAAGTTACTGTTCCCAGATACGTTTGTTCCAGGGTTTGTGTTCCAAATGCCAGAGAGCCAAATATTTAATTTAGCTAACATGGTCCAGCCTGAAATCAGAGAATTCAGACCACTGTTTCAACAGCTTTTATTTAATTTCCTCTTCAGTGCTTTACATTATTAAACGACTCTTTCATTGTACGGAACCAATGCCAGCTCTTTTCTTCTCAGAATGCAACAAGTGTGTATGCCAAGAGCAAAAAAGCTAATTTATAAAATGTGTAGTGAGGAATGGGATAGCTCAGGGAAAAAACAACCGTAGCCTGCTTCTCTTAACGTACTGCAGCATCCCTCAGCTCCTCGCTTTGAATATCAAACAGATAATTTGTCACTTTACAGCACCGGGGGTTTATTTTTTAGGTTGAATCTAATTTGACTTACTGTCTCGTTTGTTTTTCAGGCACAACTTGAAAGCATCATTGCACCGAATAAGTAGATTTTGTTCTTATCCTCCAGGCAGCATTCAGAAGAGCTGTCAGAGCAAGAAGTTTGCAATTAATAACAAAGAGTTGTCTTCGTAAAACAAGCTTGAATTTTCACTTACCGGTAACTGAAGGCAGCATAATTGTGTTCTGTCCTTTGTTTCTTAAAGAGTTGAATTTCAAGAGCTTCATTTATTACTGCACCCTTTTTCAATGCTGTCTCAGCATTCAGCCCTTTGAATAGCAAGCACGGCTGGGACTTGCCTGTTGGTAATATGCTACATGACCTTCAAAGCAATAAACATTTCTATATGCAAGCATCTCTGTAACGTTATTACTTTGAAAATGTTATATAGAAGTTTGAGAAACCATCTACAAAGTACCTACAATAAATCTGAGTCCTGTTCACCACGAATCAAAGTCAGGTCATTCTTGGGCAGGGTGTCTGGGGGGTTATTTCCTTGAGTAGGTGCATGTTGGTGTTAACTGTACAGCAAAATCCCTTGTCAGTACCATAAGCAGTAACTAGGACGACAAATACCTGGTTATTTCTAATGAAACAAAGGGGTACACCACCATTCCAGGCATTGCTTCTCAATGGAAGCAAATGCAGTCTTCACTCCAGGTACCTGTGTAACTAGCTGGTTAGACCCAGCAAACAGCCATGGGAAAGAGAATTTCCTGTAATTACATGAAAAACCTCCATAAATCTGAATTTTTCCAGAAAAATCAAACAAACAAGACCAGCCACCACCACTAAATACCACTTCAGGATCTGTTTTGCCAAGGCAGTGTTTACTGGCCTCAGACGGTGATGTGGAAATACCAGGATCTCCAACTGCATAAAGGACTTTCAGATGATGCGGAAACAAAGAGCGGGATGCTACTCCTGGGAACGAGGCAGACAACTCAAACTGGGCTTTGAATGGGAACTACAAGTTTCATATTAAAAAAAGCCACTGCATACTAGAGCTGTTTTATGTAAAATTTAATAGAATAAGCAGTTATTGCTTATGTTTGGGTTTTTTGGGCTTTGATCTCTGTCCCTCCAAGCCAGTTTGTTTCTTGTTCTTATTCTTATTTTTCACGTTGTGAGTTTCATAATACCGGACTCCGACTTTCTTGGAGCGTTGCTGCCTCTCAGCTCGTCTTCTCTGCAAATACACACAAACCACATTAGCAAATCCACAGTATCCATAGCCTGGATTCGTTTGCAGCTTTCAAATGTCACTCACTTTGCATTCCACATACCTTAAATACAATCATTTCAAAGGAAACATTACTGATGTGAATATACTGACATCTACATGGAACCCACCCGTGCTCTTAAACAAAGGACGGTAACTTCAATCTTTACCAAAGCTTCTTTACAAGAAGCAATGTGATGTGCACAGGCACGTAAGAGGTCTTGAACGGATGAGGTGACAGAATGCTCACAAACAATTTGGCCATCTGCTCCCCCCGACTGTCCTAACAGCCCACAGTGATGCCCTAAAAACCATTTACACACCATGTAAGTGTACTTAAAAATCCTTTTTGAACTGCAGACAATACATCACTTGGTACGTAATTATTTGGAACAGTTTAGGCTTGACTAACATGAACGGAAACCAGCAGTGGCTCTCTCTGAAGACAGACCAGGACTGCCCATCTACTTCCAAACTCTCTCATCTCCCAGGATTTAGACCCTGCTCTCTTCACAGAGCCAGTTAACACCTAAAGCAGAACCATTACCCACAGAGAAGTCTCCCCTTCAACACTCTTTCCATCGCAGCTACCTGCTGGACCCTTTTATGGGTCTATGCTCAGCTGGAACATGCTCCTGCACATTGCATGTCAGCAGCAAGTCACCGTGTCTCACATTCATCCAACCTCAGCATTGTGGCTTAACTTTACACCAAAACAAGGACATTCAGCTACAGTCCCTGAGCTCTCTCCCTCCTATTAGTGTTCAGCCTCAAAGCCCTTATGCTGTAATGGTCAACCTATGTATACAAAAAGCCATTTCTAGCCCTCGGCACATTTGTTGTACTACAAGAAAACATACTTACCTCTTTGGATGTAAGTTTCTTGCACGGCTGTTTACCCAAATCATCACCTTCCTCTTCTGCTTTCCTTTTTCTTGTCCTCTCTGTGGTGCCTGCAAACAGCAGAGATCACATACTGGGGCACCTTCAAAACACCAGCCTGCTTGCAGAACTTAAGGCTGGGGTCATCATTCCATCTACTTCAGCAAAGCATCCCTTTGGTCGTATTTCAACAGCTTCTACACAAACAGCATGCAAGATCCTCACCAGAAGATCAGTCACTAGTACTGTGAAACTGCCCTTGAGACTGCTTAAAGCCCCATGCATGTCCAGAAGAACTTCACAGTCCTGGCACAACAGGATTCTCCCACGTAATTTTTGCCTTTAATCAAACTTAGGATGGAAACTGAAGCCACAGACTCTTGGAAGTCACCACAGTAAATCCTATAGCCTGGAGTATTGCTATGCTTTTATAACATCATAAACCTCTTTCACTCCCTTCTGTGTAACACTACACCATAGGGAACACAAGCTGCCCATAGCACCATTCTTTTGGAAACGCAACATTTGTCTCCACCTTCGTTCTCTAACAGAGGGACTTACACAGACAAGTCTTCTACAGAAAAGCTACAGCAAAGGGCATCAGGGAGACCTTAACGTAGCTATGGAAAGATTTAACTAGCTTTAGGGAAACAAACTTGCAATCATAGAATCATAGAATAGCTGGGGTTGGAAAGTACCTTAAGATCATCCAGTGCCAACCCCCCTGCCATGGGCAGGGACACCTCACACAAAACCATGCCACCCAAGGCTCTGTCCAACCTGGCCCTGAACACCGCCAGCAATGGAACATTCACAGCTTCCCTGCACAACCCATTCCAGTGCCTCACCAATCAGAGGCTAACAAACACTTCTCCCCCTAAACCACTCTCTTCTCATGCTTACAGCATTTCCAAGTGTAGATTAAGGACATCTACTAATCTTGATTTACCTCTGTCTTCAGTTTCTTTGCGTTCTTCGGGCTTCTGCATGGACTTTGCAAACACTTTTTCACTCAGCTGCTTGGGGATTCTGCAAGAGAGAAAATAAGCAACAAAAGGATGCTGTAACACAGAATGAAATCACCTCTGAGATGCGATGAGACTTCAGTGGATCCCAGCGGCAAAACCACAGCCTTAGCACCTAAAGAATATCTTACTGTAATGTTGCCTCTGGAGTTACTGAGCTTGTGTGCTGCACAAAGGGACAAAACGTAACACTTAACCTTGACATCTCAATCTTCACACCAAGCTTTGCTAAAATGCAGCCTGCTAGAAGAGCTAGGATAGATGCACATGCATGCAGACCTAGCTGGTGCATCCTGGCAGGACAGCAGCCTTGGTATTGCTCAGGGAAGAACCCAACATCAAAGAGAGATCCAATGCTGCTACCAACAGGTTTCTAATCCACAGCCTAAGTAGCAGTTTTACAGAAGAGAGAGCACTTTGTCATGGTGCTAAATAGGACTTCTCCAAATAATCTTTCAAAACCAAACTGCTGCTTAGGCAAAGTGCAGATTTTTACGGCTAGTCTAGATTAAGCTGTTGCAGCCTGTGTGTGACAACACAGCGGAACCAGCCAAGCAAGTCATGAATGGAGAGAAACTACAGCAGCATTGTATTAACCCTCTTCCCTCTGTGAAATACGTGAATCACTGAACAGGTTCAGGTACCTTATCGCTGAGAATCTCTTGGCTTTTGCTTTATCCAGAAATCTTTTGTATTTTGCAATCTTCTCATCCAAAGCCTTAAGAACTGCTTTAGAGCTCTCCTTGGCTCCTGGTACAGCCACCTGCGATTCCTCCTCTGCTAAGTCTTTGTATTGCTCCTTTTGCTCTTTCTCCTCTTCCTGCTCCTCCTCTCCAGAAGAATCATTGTCTGTTTCATCAAAGCCTGGCACATCTACAGGAACCAGGTCTTCTTCTGAGAACTGAGGTGCCACATTAATCCTCCCAAAGTTCTGCCGAACATGTGACATGAGCTGCTTGATTTCAGTGTCTGTATTATTCTTCTCTTCTGCTGCCTCCACACTTGATTCCAAGGACTCAAAGGTTTTCTCTTCATTATTATCTTGGCTTGATGTCACAGCTGCTGCCAATGCAGGAGGCTGGAAAGAAAGAACGTAATAGATGTATCATTCACGGAGTCTGGCCCAGCACCTCCGACAGCGATTTCCACTTTATCTCTTTGAAAGATGACAGGCTAAGTACGTGATAATTGCTGACATGACTGGTAGTAAGAAGGTGTAAAACAATCAGACATCTCTACAAAGAGCATTGCTGCCTGGTCCTCCAATTCAAGTGAGTGCCACCTCAATCACCAGACTGGGCAGAGCCCAAGCCATGCACTACCCAAATTACACAGCACTCCACAAAAAGGCAAAAACAAGTATGCGAGAAGAGGCACAAGCATCACATTCGAACCTGGGGACCTGTTTCTGCATTCGGTGGCTTCACAAAGAATGGAATTCTGCCCCTCTGCCAGTCGTTAAGAACCATCTTGCTCACTGTCTGCAGGTCAGGCTCACCACCCTGGAAAAAAGCCAGTAACAACAGATGTTCATGTTTGCAGGGCAAACTGTCTATTACATGTAAGTAATACAAACGTTCATATTTCTCTTGGTCAGGACCAGGTCCCATGCTCTTCCAGCCTGCATATACACAACACTGTCACACACCTTTAACAGTTTTCCAGTCCTAGAAGCAAGTTTCTCAAGGAAGTCTTCTGGATCATTCCAGGAATCAATTTTGTACGTCTTTCTGATGTACTCCGGTTTGGCTCTTTCCAGCACAGCACTAATGTGATCCTCAGGGCTCTTAATCTTTTCAACTTGAACCTGAAAATGAATGGTGGAATATAACCCTTTGGAAAGTGCCCATTCATTTTGAACCCATCACACTGACACCAGCAAAGATTTGCCAGCATTTGGCACAGGCACATACCACTCCCTTCAGCACAATGTCTGTTTCTGAGTCTCCAGATGGATAAACCACACCTGGGCAGTCGATGAGGAAAATCCGCCGCATCAAGGTAATGTACTGCCACACCTGAAAGAGATCGTAGTTCCCCATGTTACCTCCTTCCACACTCTGCTTTTTAAATGCATGGTTTTAATACATAGGACTTAGGAACTTGGTACTGACACACAGAAATAGAATGTAACTCTGTAAGCTAGTCAAAGTGTATCCCACCTTCTGTTTCAAAGCCATTCCTGTGGTGTTTGCATCCAACTGTTAGCTCACAGGAATAAGGTGAGGAAACTACGACCACAACAAACTCTGATATTCCATGGTTTTCTTTTTCCATGATCCGTAACTTGTGACATTTAGGAGTAAAAGGAACAAGCTAGCAAAGAAAATTCCAGTAACTTTGTTCTCTTGTTTACTGTCACATTCTTGAAGAGAGTTAGAAAACCAGCACTAACAGAGCCTGACAGCACAAATAAACCCAACTCATTTGATGTAGAAGAGCACAGACCTCAAGCCAGGGCAGCTGAGCATTAGGATCACAGCACTACAGCGCAGGCAGAGCAGGAACTCAAGAAAGCTTCCAGCAGCAGTGCTTCAGAGCAATGACTGTTAACCAGCCACTCCTCAGACTCACAGTTGTGTAGCTCAGACAGTTCAAGAGCTAGACTTGAAACTGTCATTGAGCTAGTTTTATATGAAGTCTGCCTTTGACAATACACTTCCACAACTAAGTTGTATCTTTAATGGAGGGATCTCTTCCTACCTTTGTTTCCCCTGCAATAGGGGCCACGTTGCAGACCTTCTTAGATCGTAACGTATTGATCACTGAGCTTTTGCCAACGTTTGGGTAACCAATGAACCCCACACTGATCTGCTTCTTGTCAGAGTGTAACTGTTAAGAAAGAGTATGTTTTTAACAGCTCATGAAGACAGAGTTACTACAGTTCTACTGTTCTCTCTATATTAAAAGGCAAAGGGGACTCCTAAGCTCCAGATCAAAAAATGAGATCAGCTCTCATTTCTATCAAGAGAAATATATAAGGGCACAACCAACTTGCCACGAAAGAACTCCAAGCACTGAAGAGAGTATCTGCTATTTCAAAAGTAAGATGTGCTCCTGGCTGATCTAAAATTACTTGGGAACACCTTATTTAGAAACCATTTAGGTTGAGAGGACAGAATATAGATATGGCTTGAAGAAACAGTAACCTGAAGACAACAGGTGTCTTTCTTGGATAAATGAAGACACTTAAAAGGAGAATACCTCAACAGAATACACATACATGTGAGACATGAATGGAGTGAAATATGTTCCTTTCTTCTACATGTTCAGCAGAGACCTAGGAGTGCCTATGAGACACTGCCTTCAAGAAACTTAGGCCACACTGGTGGTGAAACCCACTCCTTCTGAATCCCCTCAGTTTGACAAAGACTTTGAATGTATTTAAAAGAGTATCTTCCATTTTCTCCCCAGAGAGGGGAGCTTTATTTATGGGGCTGTCGACAGCATGGCCATAGAGAATGCACTGAACCCCAAATGCCAACACTAGACTCCACACTAACTCCCACAGCCCAAACAACAACAGAAATCCCCCAAATGGTTCCATACCTTTCCAAACTGCCTTAGAAGCTGTATGAAAGCACCTTTGCCAAAAGGGTTTGTGAGACTGGCATGAAAAGCCAGTGTTGGATACTCCTGGGAAAGGACAGCCACCCAGCGCTTCTAAAGAGGAAAACATTACTTGGTTAGGAATCCTGTGCTGTGGAGGTGGTGAAACAATCTACTTAGGAGCAGAAGTACACAGCATCTTCACTTGGGTACAAATGCAACTGTCTATGAAAACTGCTGTGTAAGAACCTTTGAAGCATTTCAGCAAGGCAATAGCTAAAAACACTCAGTATTGTTTCTATAAAAGGCAAACCATTTCCCAAAAACGCCTTCACTGCTAAAACTAATTAGTTTAAAGACATAAAGCAAACCAGCTGTGGTGGATATGGATCTTACGTGCACTACCATTTAGCGTACTCTGGAGACATCAGCTGAACTGTTAAATCCAGACAGAGGAAGTAGAGAATTTGTGGCTGGTGAGGGTTGCTCAACTCAGCCAAACCTGGACAGATTTACATCGTAATTGTTACTTTTATAGCAGGCAAGCAGAGGCTTCCCATTGACCCAGTTCCATTGTGCACTTTGAGAATGAAGACTGGCAACAGAATTAAAGCAGAGGCTACAAAAGGAACAAAGAAGGTCCATGGAATAAGAAGCAGGAATGTGCTTACAGTAGCCCAGGTAGGAACAAGATCACATTTGTTCAGGACAAAAATGAGATGTTTCCAGTGTTTCTCCTTTTTAAGATAGGATTCCACGTGAGGGGAGCGAGTACCCATGGGATCCCTGGCATCAAGAACTTGAACAACAACATCTGATGAATCTATAACCTGGACAAAGAAAAACACACAGAAGGAAAGGAGTTTACAGGAAGTCCTTGAAAATGAAAATTAATTATTTGCTAAACTGCATCTAAAAACCTTGTATCCTTCACAATCAACACTTCCCCACAGAATAGTGAAGCTCAGACTGATACCCATTGATACTCCACTCACTTTTCTCCCAACTCTCTACCAAATCCAGACTGGCCACCTCAAAAGCTTTTACCAGTCCTTACACACCAGGAAGATGTTTGTAATACTTGGGAAAGAAAACACTGCACCCACAGGGGAAAATTAGTTGCTTCAGTAGACAAAACCCAATGCTCACCATCCATTCCGCAGCAATTCAACCCTGCCATTTCAGAAAGGATCAGAATATAAAGTATGTTTTCTGGACCAATATGAAACACACAACCAAGGAGGAACCTGCTGTTAGCCCACTAAGCATCTCCAGCAGGGAGCTGTCATTTTATGACTTGCTTCAAGCCAAATGAATTTGTTTCACAGCATTTTCCCACATTTTTGGCAGGGTTTTACTGAAATCTGTTTGGCTCTATCATTCCCAGTGCTTTCAGATCTAACTGAAAAGGTTTTAATCCACATCCAGAAATTCAGAGCAGAAAGTCAAGCACTTCCACACCTAACAAGTCACTGAGAGCACACAAACAAGCTGCTCTTTAAGCCCTAATTCCTTGTCTGTCTCCATTTCTCTAGCAGACAAGGTGGCTCACAGGGAATTGAGAGTCAGAGCCCCTCCAAAGATGGCCCTATCAATGGGCCGGATGGTTTTAGTCTGAAGAAACTTCAAGGCATGTGGCTGCTTTATTTGTGGTGAAGTTCCAGGAATCCAAAAGGAGTTAATACCTTCACCCTGCCAGTCCATCTCTGAATCATCTGTTTTAAGGATGTGTATTCCAGTGGGACGTGAGTTCAATCAGATGTCTGAGTTGAATCTCTGCTCTCCACTACAGCTGGCTATTTCTGTGTGTATGTACTGTACTGGTACCAGAAAAAGGGTGTATGGTTTAGAGTCAGTCAGTTCAAGTAGGCTGACAGGGAAGAAGGCAAGGGAATGACAAACTCGGAACATCTGTGCATGAAAAAGCCCTCACGTTTCTAACAAACTTTACAGCAAATTCAATTGCACCAAAGCTTTCCTACTGGAGCAACACACAGCTTCAAAGCTTTTCTGATTACTACTGTATAGGATATCCAACGCTGTGCTGAGGCATCCGACTCTGAAAAGACTGACAACCATGACTCTGCTGCAAATTATAAACGTTGCTTACCTTGTAGAGCTCACCCCAGATTCTTTTGGACTGTCCTTTCTTATATATATCCTCTTGTGCTTCATCCCTGGAAGTAGATTACCAGAGACATCAGCAGCCACAATAACAGGGTTACAGCATTGTTCTCTCTACAGCCATTTACAGACAAAAGAGGAGATGGGGCCCAAGTAACAGAGAGCTGGGACTTAGCTCCCTCTCGCAGAAAGATCCAAAAAACATGCCCTCTTTCAAAGATTCCTACCTGTCCACTGGTCAGACCCTTATCGAACCAAAAACATGAGGATGGAATTACGGATAAAGCCACAGGAGTCTCAAGGAAACACTAATTTGGTTAAATACACAGGGCAAAACAGGATTAAAAAATGCCAAATTCAGCTACTTTCCCTCTCCTCATAAAGAAACAGTGTCCACAGATGCACTAGATACTTCTCTAAAAATGAAGCTGACTTTCCAGAAATGGAAACAAGAAGTCACTTCTTTCTATTTACCTTACACCAGTGTCTTCTGTCACCAGGTCTCGGTCCTTGCCCTGATCATAAGCTCCCGATGAGGCTTCAGCATTCTCCACCAGAGACTGCACATCACTAGCAGAAAGATTTGGTCTTTTCCTTTGTGCCTTGGGGCCAAATGTTGTTTCAAATGTTTCTGTGTCAAGAATGTGAACTCTGGAAGTCTAAGGAAAAAGAGATTGATAAAAAGCCCCACAAGCACCATGTTTTCCACGTCTCGTGACATGCAGTGAACAAGACCCAAGTTCAGCTCAACTCTGCAACCTGCGACCAGAGTTACAGGCATTTTCCTAACAATGTTTGAGTTCTCCAGCTTAATCTTTGAAAAACATCAGAGTGGATATTTAATAAGCAACAAAACATAATACACTTGCCAAAGAGCTATGCTTCAGTTCTTTCCCCATAAATGATGTCAGATGTAATTAAAGCTACAATGATGAAAATTCAGCTGCTATCTTTGATCATTTCTTATTTTTCTAACAAGTGCACAAATCTGGCCAAATTCACAGATTTTTGTCAGGGATAATTACAATCAAAGTTGTAGATTTTAAAGCCTTGTAATGAATGCCAACTTTTCTTGGAACAGCATGCAATTCATTGCTGAAAGAAGTAACTTGTTTTGGTAATGCACATTTTAGTTTCTTATAACTTTTCCCTTCATTTAAGTAATATTTTTATGACATAAACCTGGGAAGTTTCCATCTGAAAAAAACAGCTCGCAAGAGTCCAAAATAATAGTTGAGACATCACGAGAGAAACCTGGCAATAACTAAAACCTGATGTACTAGAAGTGAAGGCTGCATGCATGAGATAAAAAGCACATACTGGAGTTCAAATTCATCACACGAGAGTATCAGTGATATAAAGGGTCCTCGGAAAAGGTCCCTCTGTCACACGAACGATTAGAGGCACGACAGCAGAGGATGGTAAGCTGCTGCAGGTATTCTAAGCAGGTCCACTGAGACCTGGGATGTTTGAGAAAAAGGTTTCTAATGAGAATTTCTAATAAATAATAGATCTTCTCCCAAACAAGGGGGAAGTAATAGACAATTTCTTTGGCTTCACAATCAATGTCTACAGCATAAGGCTCTCAAAAACATCCCTCCCCAAGTCAGCTGCTCCAAATGCGCCTTCCAATGCTTCCAGAAAACATTACACCAGATGGAACAGAGACAACCCAATTGCCACAGATAAATCAGAGAATGTTTTGTGTTGGAAAGGACCTTAAAGCTCCTCCAGCTCCAACACCTGCCACAAGCAGGGATACCTTCCACTAGAGCAGATTGCTACAAGCTCCTGCGTCCAACCTCGCCTTGAGCACTGCCAGGGATGGGGCAGCCACAGCTTCTCTGGGCACCCTGTGCCAGCGCCTCAGCACCCTCACAGGGAAGAGCTTCAGCCTCAGAGCTCATCTCAGCCTCCCTTTGTTCAGTGTAAAGCCATTACAGTAAATGTATCTGTACAGATGAAGGATACTCACATGTGGTTTAATGCGATCATAGAAGAGAGACATCGGCAGCTTCTTTTGCTTCATGACCACTTTGTAAGGATCTTTCATGACATTTTCCATTTCTTCTTGAAACTTCTGTAAGGACGATTGCTTGATCACACGAGTATTTCCTGCATGTAAAAACACACATTGCACCTGATCATTGCTCAGCTTAACTGCTTCAGAGACCCAGAGATGCTAATAAAGTATTAATGCTTTGTCTGGAATCAGAACCACCAGTGATAAGAAACAGAGGATTTTACCCAAGATAAACCCCAAAAAAGCATAAATAAACGAATCCTTTTCTTTCATTTCAAAAAAACATAAAGAGTATTCCTCAGACACTTAACATACAGAAGGTACAACATGAGCAAAGAATAAGCACCTTTTAGAGGAGTGTGTGGAAAGCAAACACTCAAAGTATGGCTCCATGTGTATCTACACCCACACACCTTCACCTTTGTTTTCAGTTCCTGTCCCACACAGCACCAAGACTCCAATTCTGCAACAAACATCCTCCAAACACACAGAGAGCAACAGTTTTGAAGCTGCAGAGTCTGAAGTTGTAAGAAACTCACCAAACCATTTAATATTTGGTTCCACTCTTGCAACGGTGCCCGGTGCCACTGTTGACTGATACTGTAGAGGCCTGATCACTTTACCGTATTTGTTTCTAAGTGAAAAATGAGAACACGAGTAAACATGCAAGAGCAGTATACACACCACTAGCACTGTGGTTCACTAGATCACAAGTACATCCACAACATCCAGAAAGACATGTAGAACTGGTGCCTCTGAGCTCCTCAGCAGGGATGGTGCTGTCAGTAAAGGCTCATTAACTTAAACTCCAGGCCAGAAGAAGTGATGCCAGCTCAAACCTCACTCCAACTTGATCGAACTCTTCATGATGGCTGCTTGGGTCAGATTAGGAATGATTTACTAGGGTGCAAAAGGCACCAAAGTGCAATTCCTTCCACCATGGGCTCAAGTGGAACTTTTCAATCAGTTCTACCCATCAGCTGGTGCAGGACACTCACCAGAAGATAATTTCCAAGCTGACTCTGGCTTAAATTTAGCGGTTTTATTCTTTCTTTAATTCCCCAGCCTGCTCTCAAAACAAAGTAAAATCTGGCAAAACAAAACTGCCAATCTGAACTGGGACTCCCAGAAAGCCCCACAAAACATCTAAAGCATGGCCAAGACGTGGTTACAAGGTGGGAGCTGCTCCACAGCCAGCGACAATCAAGCACAGTGAAGGGACATCTCACAGCAAAGGAGCCATTTGGAAATCAGGTTTTTGGGACATTCTGAGGTGAACTTTTGAGTTATGTTGTTGTGGGAAATGAAGGAATTGTGGACGTTTTGGGGGTTTGTGACCCTCACACCAGATGTTCTCCATCATGTGTTTTCCAGCTGTATTCCCTGACACACACCACAGTCCAGGACAAGGCTTCTCAGCTCATGGTGTGACAGAAAGCATCACAGAGCGGTTTGGGTTGGAAGGGACTTTAAAGCTCATCCAATTCCAACCCCCTCGAGCAGTGCTTTGCGCTGCTACAACCCAGGCACACCAGCACCGGAGGCCACACTGCGGGTCTGCGCTGAGAAACCCGCTCGTTGCACAGCGAGGCCCCGGTGTCCGCACGGCGCGGCCAGCAGCGCTACTGACACCACCTCACGGCGCCTGCTCGCTGCCGTGCTCCCGGTACCAGGCCAGGGCCGGGCCGCGCTCACCTCCGCTCCTTCTGCCGGTACATGTTGAGGCGCCGGATGGTGGCGCGGTCCCGCATGTTGTTTCCTCCCGCGCCCCCCACGCGATCTGCGGAGACAAAACAGCGGCAGAGTCAGGCCCGGAGCAGCGAGGCCCTGCACAGCTCGGTCTGTACCCCCCCGCCAACGTACGTACCGGGGTTGGTGCTGGCGCGGGAGGGGTTGATGGTGCTGCGCCCCTTGTAGCGTGGCTTCACCATGGTGCAAGCGGGGCCGCGCTCACCGCGGGTGGCAAAAACCGAGCGACCGCACCACCACACGCTCCGCACCGGGCAGGAACCGACCAGGCCGCCCTGCTACTTCCGCCGTACGGAGCTCCGGACGCCCTTTTGCTGATGTCATTTCCGCCTGCGCAGGCGCATCCGCGTGTGCCTTGCGGTCGCCATAGCAACGCGTGCGAGCGGCCCAGCCGCGGTCCCCGCCTGGTGCCCCCCCCCTCCCGGTTCTCCGTTGGCTTCCGCGCCGCTTCCCGGGGCCTCCGCAGCTCCAGGCCGCTACCACCCGCCCTCGGGCACGGCAGGAGGGGCCCGCAAGGTCCCGTCCGGAGCAGGGACACCGGTGGAAGCGGCCCCATCGGCTGGGCCGCTGCTCCGTGTGCGAGGCTCCTGCCCAGGGCAGGGTGAGGCCCGCAGGCCGGTTCAAAGGCAGGGGAGGCTGTAATAGCGAGGGTGCTGGCAGCGCAGTCCTCATTGTTTGTGGAATGATGTTTATCCAGAGCAACATAATAACAATCATTTGGGAGCTCGGCGTTGGTGCTGCTTCCCATGTGTGGTGAATGAGGGCAGTCACGGGGTGGTTTGCGGGTGTAAGGTGCTGGTGGGAGCACACTCACATGCACGGGGTAGCATTGGGGTGTTCATGGGCATGCAGGGTTATTTCGGGGTTACTGGAGCCTTAAACTTAGGAATAACATGGGTGTTTTGGTGGGCATGTGAAGAATTGAACGGGCGCTGCAGTATCTGAAGGCTGAGCCTATATCCAGGTTACTGCCAGGTTTTAATAGAGGTTGGAAAGATCCTCACCTAGGGGGAATTAACAAAGCTCCACTGAAACGGTGTTAATTTGCATCAGGGATTGGGCTGGGGCCAAGCTGCTCAGCACATTGGAGAATTGTCCTCCAGAACAAAGGTCTGGCCCATTGTTCCTAAACCCTTATTAGCAGCAGAGCCTTCACGGCTAGTTCCATTTCCTCCCAGTTCTGCTAATGCTCCTCTAAATCCAGAACAATAACAGAGCTTCTGAGATTTTGTTCTTGTAATGATTTTCAGCGCTTTGCTTTTAGGTAATGCATAATACAAGAGCCTCTTAATGAGACTTGGGAAATGTTTTGTAAGATGGAGGTCTCATGTCGAGCCTGTTTTGGTTAAGCCTATGATGTCTTTTGGGTGGGTTTTTTTCTCTCTCTTACTAGAATTATCTGTGCCTTGGGCATTTAAAAAGCACACATTGATGTGGGCCTAAGAAATTAATGCCAAATTGCAGATAATTGTTGAAGCTATCAGACTTGAGGCTCATGTAGCAGAGTTTTCGCAGGACAAGTGTGTTTTCTATTAGAGTTGATATCAATCTGTCAGAAGCTGCTTTTGATTTTCAGATTTTTTAGACTAAATAGTTGAGTAATCCTTGCTCTGTTCTCCCCCACTCTTTCTTCCTTTTCCTTAAGAAAACACCCTTTTTATTGTTAGCAAGATAATCTTGGAGCACATCCAGAAAACTGCTGTCTCTTTCTGTGAAAGAATAGAAATAGCTCGCTTTAGACAGGAGGTTATGTCGTGGAGAACTTTTGTTGGTAATGCTTCAGAGTTACTTGCTGAATTCCCACATTGGAAGCTTTAGCAGGGAGGTCTCAGCACCACTGTCCCCAACCCTGCTCATGATGAGCCCTTTTGTCCCAATCAGAGTGGGCTGCGAGCCTGGATTTGCTGTCACAAGAACAGATTCTTCTGATAACATCTGGGAATTGCATTCGAATTGGAATAAATACATCCTTTCAGCTGCTCTGCCCTCTCTTCGCCCGGTTGTCCTGACAAAATTGCGTTGCTCAGGCAAAGAGTTAGTATTTAATTCACAGTATCTCTATAGCTGTGGTTGTTTACTTGTGTATCTGCTCACATACCAGCCAGATATTCTACTCTCCTCGGGTTTTGTTGCTCTATGACTCACGATCTTTTCCTTTGCTGTTGATGCATCCTCCCAGTTCAGTTTTTAACTTCTCTTTGCTTCTTCGAGTTGCTTGCAGTGGGATGTTGTCCCTGCTGTGTACCCAACAAGACAGAGGGGTCAGTGACGGAAGCTCAGCCTGTCAGATCTGCCACACAGCTTCAGCTCCATTGGCATGACCAGCCTGAAGTGAAATCACTTTGAGTTTTATGTGGCCTCTTCCTCGTCAAAATCCCAATGAATGTGGTTATGCAATGCCATTGGAATGACTCATTGCCATAATTACATATGTTCTAAGGGGTTATTCCCATTGTATTATTAAAAACTAGTGATGTTTGATTTTTGGCAGGGACTGTCTTCCTTGTATGATCTACAGATTTTGTCAATTAAATGAAGGAAAAGTAGATTTCCAAGACTTCAAAACAAGACTGGACTTGAACTCCGAGCCCTTTTTCAGCCTGGAATTGAGCTGCTTGGTTTTATTTAACGGGGTAAAGGCAACATCAGCCATCTTACTCTCTCTGTTGCAGTGATTCCCTGCAGAACACAAGGACAGGAGTTGATTTCTTAGCCAGCCTTCAAAATCATCCCAGGCCAGAAGATACAGCAAATGATTTATCACCACAGTAGTTTTACCAACTCAGCTGGTCAGGAATGGGTCAGGAATGGAGAGCTCACAAGAGTTGAGGCAGGGCTCCTTGGCAAAAAGCTCCAGGTTTGATGGCTCCTTAACAAACCAAAGCAAAGTGATCCCAGATATCATTGCTTTGGATCCGGGCTTCCCAGAATGGTGATGGAAAGTAATAGGGGGAAGCTCGAGGGAGAAGAAGTCTCATCTTTCTGACAGGAATGAAGTGTTTCCTAGCAATAGAAGCTAAAGCATTTATGTATAAATGCTTACACTTCTGACTTGATTTTAATAGTCATGAAAAGTGATTTCTTTTGTGGAAAGCTGAACATTAGCTTCATGTGGCACAGGATTTGATGTGGCATTTTGGCCTAAATTCCAGGTTCTAACCAGGCATTTGAGCTTGTGTAGTAAATAGCAATATATTATCTGCCTGATTGCCTCTGTTTTCCCACTGGTACTGCTGCTCTTCAGAAATCATGGAGATTCTGGCAAGCAGCTCCATCTAAATGATGGTTTGGCATTCAGTTGGGTATAATATATTATGTGTATAAATGCCATTGGTGTGATTTATTTATGGTGACTGGTTAAATACAGCTGGTATTTCTGTGACTTTAATAGAGTTTTAAAACTGATTATGCCTAGCATCTCTCTCTGGAACACTATTGACTTCATACAATCTGTAAATATATATAAAGACTCCCTTTTAGTGATCTCAGGCAATGTAATCCAAATAGTAGCATTAGGGGTAACCTGTTTCACTATCCTACTCTGTTTCCTTTAATCAAAGCAGAGATTTCTTCTGAGTGAGAAATCATTTTAACATAAACATGAACTAAAAAGTGTATACATTGCCTCCATCTCCATGGGGGTAGAAAGCTGGTAAGTTATTGTTTGAGGAGTATATGTGCACCCATTTAACTTGACTGTAGCTAATGAAAAATACAGATTTATATTACACAGAGAGGGTAAGAACATAATACAACCAACCTGTGTTTGGTGAAATTTGTCTGTTTTAGCTCCTAAATCTCCACAAATGAGATAGAAATTAAACAGTTCCAAACCCATGATTGTAAGCTGTTAATATTTTACCCCGTGCCCTTTATCTCCCATTGCATGGGATGAATTACCCCAAAGGCTCTCTCTTTCTGGGCATTTTTGCTTAGAGCTGGGATTTCACTCCAGTTTTTGGTGAATAAAGCAAACAAAGCTTGTTCAGCAAACCCATGTATTTATTTATTTGTTTAAAGAAGCATATTTTACAGTGATGCCATGGAGAGAACGCCACAACAGAACTTGTTTGGTGGGCTGAAAGAGAGTGTTCGTGTGCATGTGGGTTGACATCAGCCTATGTAAGGAAGTCTCTGGCTTGGACTGTTGAGCTCAGTGTGCAAAGCACATTGGTCAAAGGCAAAATGTTTCTAAATTCAGAAGTGAACCCGCACAGATCTGGAGCCGATTGAATCCCAAGAAATTGGTTTTATTTTGAATCCTTTTTTTTCCCCTAATTTTTCTAAAACAATTTAATTTTAAAATCACCCATACTGAAAGAATCTTGGATATTCTTAATGCGCATTTTAAACTTTCCTTTGCCTTTGTCCCTTTTTCTTCCCATTTTGCCATGAAAAGGGAAGAAAGAAGAGAAGAGGCCATGACAGAAAGTAGTTTGTCAGTTTATCTAGAAAACTCTAGAGAGTTCTATAGAATAGGTTGTGTTGATCTGTTATATGCCGTTTAGGTTTAAAATCATTGTACTAATATTGCCATGAGTTACTGGAGGGAATCCGGTCGGTTAACAGAGCCTCTGTGTATGAAACCTTCCTAATGCACTCTCTCTTTCCCCTAATCCTTGTTGAGAACTGGATTGAGATACTGCAGCAGGAGGGAGGAAGGAGTTGTTTATGAATTAGCAAGCTGAGGTTCATGAAAGGGTTACTGATTATTGCTGCTAAAAAGCGGAAGGGAAAAACGGTTCTGCTTACATGCAACGCCATGGCCCAAACAAAGTACTCATCTCACAGGCTAGCTGAGGCTAGAGAATCAAGTGAAATCGCATCTTTCAGCTGGGAGGCTTTCAGGAATCATTTGAACATGATCCATAAACAACTCTAAAGGGTGACTTTTAAGAACCTCTTTCTCTCTCTGCTTGGTATGCTGGTCGTTTATCATTGTGCTGAAATGGAATCCCCTTTAAAAGATATAACGGCTTCTTGTTTACTTAAACACAAAGTGGATGATGGGCTGAAAGGTTCTGCTGCCAGCAGAGCAGTCACGAAGAGCTTGGTACAGCTCCTGAGTGGGAACAACTGTGCAGCTCCCACGTCCTGCACTGAGCTGTACCAGCCGGGGTGAAGGGGGAAGAGTTCAGGTGTCCTCCGGTGCTGAGCCCTCGGCGGGTGCCAGGAGCCACCAGCTCTTCACAGGAGAGGACCAGGACTGCTGAATGCAGGCAGGCAACCCATCGGAGCGAGGGGGGGACTCTTCTGGAGCCATCCCCACATGTTCACTGGCTCACTCTGCCCTCCCAAACCACAGAGCAGAGGAGGTGGTGTGAGAACAAGAACAGCGGAGGTTGTATTCACCAGATTTAGCTTTGGGGTGAGCTTTTCCCTGCCCATCACCTTACCGGGGGAGCTAGGAACTTCAGCAACACGTCACTGATCCACCCCACGCACATCCCGACTCCATCCCTCAGGACCAGAGGGCTTTTGCTGAACTCTAGAGGAATGAAATGGCTGCACACATTTATATGGAGGAAGCGTGTTTTACAACAGAAGGGAAACTGAGCAGGATGCCACCTCATGACACTGCTGAGGGTAGAGCTCTCCATGCAGAGAAGCACATGGGACACACTAAGGCTCCATCCTACACGGTCCTCATCCCAGTTCCTTGACCCATTTGTCGGCTCTTGCCACTCAGGAGCACTTTGTGCTGAATCCAGGGAATTCCAGCCATGCAGACCAGTAGTTCCTAAAAAGCCCAAGTGTGCTTCTTCTGCAGAGCCCAAACTGTGCTTTCCCCCTCCTGCCTGCCTTCCCTCCTGCTACATGCCTGCATGGTGGCCAGACTGACGGACAAGCATTGTCCCTAGCCCGGGATGGAGTCCTGCTGCTGTGACCATACGAGAGGAGTCACACTGCTTCCAGAGCCTGCAGTCTGTTGTAACCTTTCCTTTTCTCAAGCTGCTGCATATTAACAGCATCCTTCAGTGGAGGAATTCCTCAGGGGCTCCGTGGAGCACAGCTGATGTGTGGCTGCAGTACAGCTGACAGCGTAATCTGGGCTTTTCTTAGAGCTTTGGTGAGTTTCCCTTCCACAAGTGAGTCTCTGTCCTGTGGGACACCAGCCTCCATAGGGGCCAAGGCATGAACCACACACTCAGGAAGCTGGTTGTCATTTGGGGTTTTTTTTGGGGGGGTTGTGTTTTTAATTTGAAATAACTCTTTTGAAGCAGATTCAGGGCAGATACCACTGACCTCTTACCACAAACATTTAACATGTATTCGCAGTGATAAAGTCATACAGCTTAAAACATAAAATAAAGGGCAGGGGGAAGAGAAAGAGGCCACTGCCTTTGTGTGAGTCGGGGTCCCAGGTTGGGGAGAGCGGCCACATGGGTCCAATCTCATCCCTGTTGCTGCAGCTGTGCTGCACTGGGGCCATGCACCCGGTCTCGAGTTGAGGCCTTTGGTCCTGAAGTCTCTGGGTCCTTCACTGACTCCCTGCAGCGTGCCTGTGAAGCCATGGGGAGATGAGCATCCCTCCGTGTGTGCTCCCACTCCTCAGCAGCGTACCTCCACGGTCCTGGGTGGTGTGGATGTGTGCAGCCTCCTTATGCATTGTGTATGTGGTTTCTGTTGGGTCTGTGGGTCAGTCAGGGAGTATATGTCTGTCTTTCTGGACATGTGTATGTGTTGTGTAGCAGTGCTCTGGTTCAATAAAGCTTTCATATACATAGCAGCAATGAAGTCTTGCCATCAGGTGACATAAAGGGGCAGCTACTGGGCAGGGCTAACGGATGTGGTGAGGACCGCAGCCCCTCTCTGTTTGCTCTTCCTCTTCTTGGTGCCAGACTTAGCGTCTTTGGTGTCTTTCCGATTCCTGTTCCCATTCGCATTATCTGGCTTTCCTTGCTCTTCCTTCTTCTTCCTTTTCCCTGCAGTAAAGCAAAGAGGCACCATGAGGCTCTCTCCTGAGCTAGCCCGTGGCATGCTGCTGCTAACAGTGGCCGAAAGGTCCTGCTCCCCTCCCCATGCACAGAGATGCTTGGGTGCTGCCCTATCTGCCAGTCTGTGCTCTGCATTGTGAGCTGCTGCCTAAATACAAAGAGGGAAGAAGGTTCAAATCTGGATTTAGCTTCGTAATTGTCAGTCTCCAGCACAAGTGTGAACACTTGCACTTCTCCGGGACTGCATACCAAGCCCCTGAGCTAAAGCTGCCATGTGCATCAGAGGAACAGCTTGACCACAGTGGTGTTAGTCACTGCTCCAAGCACTCAACGCCGCTGCAAATCTCCTCCGTCCCATCAGAGGATGACCAAACCACCATTCATCCCGAAAACACTCTGACTCCTGGGAAAAACTCAGGCCTAAGCATTCTGGGAGAGGAGAAGATGACTCCCACCCCTGCAGCACACAGCCATCCGACTTTGGCTGCTCGGCTGCCTTGCTGCTGGAACTGGATGATCTCAAGGTCTTTTCCAACCCAAACCGTTCCATGCCTCCACGTGTGCTCACCTTCGGGGCACTGGCTCTTCTGCACCGTGCAGCGCCGCACCTCCGTGGTGGCAGGACACAGGGACACGTCTCCGGATGGAGCCTGCAGAATCCGCCGCGTTCGGTCTTCGTTGCCCTTCTTGAAGCCGCAGAGCTTCCTCTTCTTGGAGCAGGGCCCCCAGGGCCCCCACTCGCTCATTTCACATTGTGCTGCCAGATAACAAGAGAGGCCAGCAGTAACTCCTGTTTCCCTGCACCATCAGCTTCTCCCCCACTTTAGGCTTGGAAAGATGTGCGTTTCCCCAGCAGCTTCCTAAGTTATCAAGCACCGCGTTCCTTGCCACTGTCTCTGAGGGGTTTGTTTTATCCCCTAACCCACACTGTAGCAATTCATGCAACTGGACCCAGCAGATGCCCAAGCATCACTTACCAGGACTGCTGCACTCCATGGTGCCGTTGGCAGCAGAGTAGCCTTCGGGGCATGTGACGTAGCATCTCCCTTTGTGCAAATACAAACCTTCCTTACACTTTGTGCAAAAGTTTCGACTGAAACAGGACTCACAGTTCTCAATTTTGCATTCTGTGGGGGAAAAACAACCAACCACAAAGCCATCATGTAGCCTGATGTGAACAAACAGCTCAGGAAGCTCTGGACTGCTAAGTGGAGTTCATTCCTGGCCCCAGGGGCTCTGCCAACAGCCAGGGCAAGTCTCTGAATGTCCTGCCAGGCCTGGTTGTGTCTTTGCATCCTCCCCTGGTACAGAACAGAGCTAATGTGCCACAGCTCCCATAGGCAGCAGCAACCGCTGCCAGATCCAAATCAGGATGAGGGTGGAAAAGGTTTGAGCTGATGTTCAGCTTGAGCAACGCTCAGCCAGAGTGGGACAGTGCAAAGAATGAAGTCCCATGCCAACAGCTCCAGCTGAAGCTACAATATGGGCTGCAAGGAATCGGGATTAGATGGAAATCTGGCCATGAGGGTGGTTTGCATGAGACTGAAGGGAAGTGATCGTATTTTTCCATGTCCAGCTTCTTTCTGTTGCTCTGGCTGAAAGAGGCAGCCCCAGGCCAAGGATCTTGGTTCAGAAAGATGCTTGGCTAGGATGAACAGGCAGAGGAGGTGGAAAAGGTAATTGTGTGAGCAGTACCTTAAAAGCTGAAAGCATCTTCTCCTTCTTCTCCACGGAGAAGGAAGGGGTCAGATTGACAGCATAAATTATGGGGTTATTCCCTGTGTAAATTGGTGCCTTCTGCCCTTTGATACAGGCAGAGCATCTCACCTCGCTGGAGGCATCACTTCAAAGCAACACCACCCTCCCACATTGCATGCATTCCCTCCCATACTCACTGATGCACTTGTTCATGTCTGTATTGCGAAGGCCGAAGTATCCCAGTGGACAAGATGGTAGGCAAATCCCAATTTGCCGGATATCATTCCTCTCCAGAAGGATGAAGAGTTTGGGGGAACATCTCAGGCACCCATTGAACTCGGAGCACAGGTCACAGCCTCTGGCACAGCCCTGACTCAGCTCGGTGCTAACTGGAAAGGCAAGAGGAGAGGCAGTGGTAAGTGCCTGTGTGCATGGCTGTGCTCTGCATGCATTGGGATCGACCCCAAGCACCACCAGGAAGGGCAGGGACTGGGGCAGGCCAAGGGTCCTGCTGCCCTGATGTGCTCCCAGCACCTCTCCCAGTGCCCACAGGCACCAGCATCAAGCACAGGCGTGAGGGTCACAACAGCAACAGTGGCACCCAGAAGCAGTCACCAACTCAAGAGGGTCCCAGCTCTGTCTCCCACCACGCAGACACCCACAGGGGAAACGTGTCCGGGTGGACCAGCACATCCCTGCCATGTGTCCTCTTGGAGCAGACTGTGCCACCCAGCCGAGCCATAGGCACAGTGCAGGACAAGCAAGGTCCAGAGCAAAACTGTCTGACTAATTCTGTGCTGTGCTTTGAGCCAGGCTGCGTCCCAAGCTAGATCTCGCTGTGACCCTGCTTATGTTAACTATATCTGGCAGTGCGGGAGATTTCACTGCCCTCAAAATAGAGATGTGTTCTCAGCTCCTAAATTCAGTCCAAGAAAAATACTCAATCCCATGTCTTGAGAGAGTTTTCTGCTTTTAATTATCATATAAAAATGCTGCTTGTTTTGAAACCAATAGCATTCTTTGCAGGCTAGAATGCAGGTTATTTTTATTAGTTTATTATGCAAGCACTGTCCTTGTTTATAGAAAAGCTGTGTATTTAAAAAGATGTATTCTTTTAAATACCACATTTACTACCCTTCAAAAGCAAACGCCGAGCACCACAGCATTCACATGCCAGACCAAGAGGTAGGGAAACTGTGCTCTCCCCCTCCAGTGACCCTAGACCCTGGCAGCTCCCCTGCTGCCTGTCCCAGCCCCGTCTCTGGGTCCTCAGGCATGGAAAATGACACAGAAAGCAGAGGGGGTCCCCATCCCGGCGGATCCTCAGCACAAGGAAGTTTGCTGGGTCTGCTCTGGGATGTCCCCTCGGGATTTTGGGCCCTGGTCCCTCGTATGGAGTGATTCCCAGGGGATGCGGCCCCATTCCCCCTGCAGCACTGGGCCGCGGAGCCAAGGTCTGCCTCTATGGCAAAGGTATAAACTGGGCCCTTGCTGGAAATTGCACTTTATAGCATTAGCCATGACGTCAGGTTTTCCTTGTTCTCACAGGGCTTAGCAGTCCCAGCTCTAATAGAAAATCATTTTTCTATAATTTAATTTAAGCCAGTTTTAATGTAAAACAGTTCTACAAGCGAGCTTACATAAACGAGGGCAAACCCGTGCTGCTGCTCTTGCGCCGACGCAGCCCGGTTGCCCTGCGTGGAGCCCCAAGCTGGGACCAGCCAAGCAGCATCCATGCTGGAGGGGTGCTTAAACCCCCATGCACCTCGGGTTGCACTGGGCCACCCCTTGGCCTGTGTCAGGTCAAATGCGGGACAGTGTAATGCACATCTCTGAACGGGAGTGTGATTTAGGGTTGCTCCAAGGACTCCCAGGGCATCCCTGGCTCTTTGTGTTGGTAAAACGCATTCACCACGTGCCCGAAGCACACAGCACCATGAGAAGAAGTAGAGAAGAAAAGCGTTTCATACATACTTCGTCTTTGCCTCTTGCCCTTCACCACTTTGCTGCTGCCCGTTAGATCCATGGAGCTTAGAAAAACCACCACCACAAACAGTCCAAGCTGCATAGTAACTCTCCAGCGCTGCAGCCCCTCCGTCGCAGGGTGGTCGGAGGAACCCGCTCCACAGCTGGGGATCTCTGTCTGCTGCTGCTAAAACGTCTCGGGTGGGATCAGAGCTGAGTCTGTGCGCGAAGCCTGGTACAGGACCACATCCACAAACTGCATCAGCGACAGCGAGCTTAGGTAGCAGGTAACATGGCTCTACCTTCATCCCCGTAAGGAGCGCAGGAGCTTGGCTCTAGTCCCATCTGGGGGCTCTGGCAGCGAGCGTTAGCTGCTTGCAGTTTCCAAGTGCACTCGCAGGGACTGCAAAGGAAGAGGAGAACAGATTAACTCAACAGCCAACATCGTTCCCGGAACGGTTGGGCTCACAGCGGGCAAGCACGGAAGCTGTGGGGTGAACCGGGGGAGCAGCGCATGGAGGGTGCAGGCAGACAGCGGTCCCCGAAGTGGGGCGAATCGCCCCCCAACCTCATCCATAAGTCACTGTGTTGCTCAATAACCGAGCGCGCCGCAACGCCCGACGCGGCTTTGCCATCTGCCGATGCTGCGTACGGTTATAGCTGTAAGTTGTTTAGAAGAGTGCCAGTCCCCCTCGGCCGCCCCTCCTCGAGCTGCAGATGGCCTCTGCACACTGCCAAGCGCACAAGATGTTTCCCATCAAGTGGGCACCTCTGGGGCTGGTCGTCGAGCCGAGCAGAAAGCGAGCTGCAGCCCCAAAGCCGGAGCCGGGGCTGTCTGGGGACAGGGCGGGATCGTCCCGCGAGCTGCCCAAAATGCTGCGTTTCTGCTCCGAGGGAATTTCCAAACCTCCCTGCTCCCATTCCCCGGAGCAGTAGGGAAGGGTCAGCACTGCCTGTGCAGGCAGAGGCAGAGCCGAGCAGGGCTGAGCGTGGGCTCTGCCCAGGGCTCCATGGCCAGTGGAGGAAACCTGGCGTTGGGCAGCAAGTGCCATGCGCTGCCCTCGCCAAGAGGCAGTGATGAGATGCCCGACTGCTTTGCACGAGCGTCTCGCAGTGCAAAGGGAAGCCCAGTGTGGCACCAAGTAGCTGGATGGCAACCAGGGCTGCAGGCACAGCCTGCATGGAGCCACTGTGCACATTGTCCTCGCCCTGGAGCATCCAATTCCCTTCTCCTGCTCCAGGGCAGAGGCAGTGCGCGCAGGACTGGTGCAGAGCTGCGCGTGTGAAATAACCCAGGAGGTGGTTTTCCACGTGCCCTGCGGCCAGTGGGCAACCTCAGGGCTGCACCAAGAGCTCTGGCACTGCCAGGCAGATCCATGCTCCTCTCTGCATCTGGCAGAGGGAAACCCTGCCAACGGCTGCCATTGTGTGAGAATAAAGGCGACAACATTCACTCTGTGAACTCAAATGAAACAGAAAATGGGTATAATCCCTTTATAATAACCGTGCAGTCGCCGATGCCCCAAACGACCAATAGTGATGGTGCTGGAATGATGCCCGGCTGCAGCCTGCCTGCAGGATAGATACAGGCCCTGGGGTTCCAGCCCCTTTCCATGCCCACCATGGGGTGGCCAAAGGGCCACCATCTGTAAGGCAGTTATGGCCACAGCAGCAAAATACCTGAGCAGAGCATCCTGACTCAGCTGCTGAAGGGAGACGTGACCGGGTACCACTGAACCTTGCAGCAGCACGTGCTTCGACGCCAAGATGTGACCCAGAGCGGGCACCTCGTGGCAGCTTTGGCTCACATGTGCCCCGATGGCTTTGACCTCTTCGTGTCCCTGCAGTGATTGCGGCGCGCTGCTGGGGCAGGAGCACAGTGCTGCCCATGTGCTTGTCGTTACAGCCCACAGCCCATCCGCAGGGTTCTCAAGTAAATAATTAGCTGCTTGTGTAAACACGGACTTGTTCTGCACTTCCAGGGCTGTTTGCTGCAAGCTGCTTTATAAACACCGGCAAGTGCTTGAGCTGGGTTGTCGGGAGCATTGAGCAGAGTGGAGAGGGGATCCCATCCCAGTCCCACAGCCTCGCTCCGCACCATGCTGATGTGTTGGGACCCAGGGTGAAGCAGGCAGGAGAGGAGGGATCTCGTGGATGGATGGCATGACACAGCATGGCACAGCCGGAGGAGCCCCGTAGGTGCTACCTGGTGTGTGCAGAGCAGCGTCAGCACAGCATGGCCTGAACTGTCCCTGAATGAGTGCTGAGCACCAGCAGCTCTGGAGGGAGCACGATGCTGCCCCTTGCTTTTAATTACAGCGGCTTTACAGGTGAAGCACAGTCGCAGCAAGCGCGAACTGAACCCGCTCCGGGTGTTGACACAACACTCGCAGTTCAGGCAAAGTCCCCTCGGTGTGGGGACAGCAGCAGGGACCTTCTGACGGAGCCAACACAGCCCCAGCGTGCCAAGAGGCAGCGTGAAGCTGCCGCCTCCGCATACCCCATCTCTCAGGGCTCGTTCAGCGCGAGGGCAGGGAGGTGCCGTGGGAACCAGTGAGGCTCAACACAAACCAGGCAAGCACACACTTTGTCCTCCTCTTGGCTCTCTAGCCCAAAGCCAGCCGCAGCACCGAGAAGCTACTGGCATCCTTGATGCTGAGCATCAGCACGGTCCCCGTGTTTCAAAACTTCCCTGCGAGCACTGTCTGCGGCATGCCCACCAGCAGAGGCTGCGGCACAAGGGCCGGGCTTCCAGCTCTCCCCACCCTCACCTCGGGACACAGATTATGACTCTTTCAGCTATTGCAGCCATCAGTCAAACTCAGGTTGCTTCAAACAATTCCCAGCCTAAACATTAGCAGGATTTATGCCATTATCCCATCAGCAGGAAGAATTCGGGATAACCTGAGTTGCTCTGGATTCATTACTGGAGAGACCTGGCCCCTGCATCCGAGCTGACAGTAAGCCTTGTTTGCAGTTCCGTCAGGATAAATTGGTCCTTGGGAGCTCCAATGCAAACCAGAAAATGTAAACCATCCAGATAATTTACCATTAGTCCTCCTACACGCAAGGTGAGAAAGACCAACATTATATCCCCGGGATATTCAAGACCTAATCCTCAATAACTAAATTGCTGATATATTGCCTCTTGCTAAAGGTATCAGGCTAGCCATAATGTAAACGGGCTCTCCAAAGCTTTCCTGCCTCTGGGAGAGAAGGACCAGATGCTTGTGTGAGGGCTGGAGGCAGGACAAAGTCCGATTGCAGCAGCAGCAGTAATGAACCCCCTGGAAGTGCCAGACCTGCTGCCAACAGTGGCTGAACATCAGCTCTGAGCACAGGGGACTGGGGCTTACAGGGCCTGCAGCTGCGTAGAGAACTTGAATTTCACCTTAGTAGTCTATTTAGGGGTATTTTGTATATCTTGCATATGCAAGAGCAGGTCTCAGAAGTGTCTTTGCCTGCAGGAGATGTGGTTTTGCAGGATTTCACCTGGATTGGTTCGGTCCCAGCAGTATCTCAGCCCCAGGAAAGGCTCCAGGGAGGTTGGTTGTGGCAGCAACCAGCAGGTTCCCCAACCTGCCTCTGTGTAACCTTCTATAAAGCCCCTGAAATAATGACAATGGTGCCTGGATCTGTATCAGAGGTACAGAGAAGAGAGCAGGAGGAGGAAGAGGAGGAGAAAATGAGAGCAGGCTCCTATGGAGAAGAGGACCACGAGGATGAGGTCTGTGGGGCACAGTGGTCCTCACTCCAGGCACAATGAGCCAGCCAGAGCAGGGGGCAAATCCCAGTGGGTACCAAAGGGAAGGTAAAGGAGACTATGCAGGGGCAGGAGGAGACCAGCATTAGGACCAGCCATCCCATCCGAGCCTGGCTCATCTCCCCAGTGCCCACCAAATCCCCTGGCATCCAGAAGCAGCAGGATGGGGTGATGGTGGTGCAGGGATCAGGGGACACTGCTGCCTATGAGCCCCTGCACCCTCCACCACCCAGCCCTGCCCTGGAGAGCATCCGAGCTGAACCTCGGAGGTGGGACACAGCCAGCAGGAGAGGAGTTATCTCTCAGACAAGCAGGAGCCCACACACACTCGCCTTTATCTCTCTGCATGCTTTGCCCTCCCTTGGCAAAAGCCTCCAGCAGGCAAAGCTTCCCTGAGAGATCTGAAGCTGCAGCCCCACGTGTGCCTGTGCAGCTCCCCAGGGCACAGAGGGAGCAGAGCCAGCGGCTCCCAAGTGCACATCCTCCCTTGTTCCCCTGTGCCAGGAGATGGGGGGTCAGGATCCAGCCTCACGGGGCGTACGGAGAGCATTCATGCAGTCAGAGCACTCCAGAGCTGTCCTCATTGGGCAGCAGCAAGGGAAAGGGGCAGAGAGTGAGCACAAAACCCCCCTGTGTCAGGGCTACACAGGAGCTGCCAGCTGGGATGCTGAAGGACCAGCAGTACCAAACCCACACCTCATTCAGCCCTGTGGCACCGTTATTCCTGTTTCCAGGCACACAAAGGTGGACCCAATGCCTGTGCTTCCCGAACACAATGTCTCTGCACTGCCTACATGGTCCTGCCTGCTCTGGGTGACCCCCATGCCTGCAGCTCCCTGTCTGCTCTGCAGCGGGAGGAAGGCAGTGCAGAACCGTGGGTAGCAGGGTTGGGAATTCTCTTTGGGAAAGTCTCCCTTTCCCACTGTCTTTCCAAGCAGTGTTTCATAAAACCATGGAAGCAACCACGTTGGAAAACGCCTTTAAGATGATCGAGTCCAACCTTTACCCCCGGCCTGCCAAGTCCACCCCTAACCCGTGTCACTGAGGACTTGTCCCTCTTGTCAAGGCACAAACAGCGCTGTATGGGCACGTGAAACCCGGAGTGGAAGCAGGTCCCATGCACACACAGCTCGGTCGTCGCGCCTGCCACAGGGTGTCTCACGCTCCTCCAGCCGGCAAACATCTCTGCACATGCAGGCGCTGAGCCACTTTGTTCTGCTTAATCCTTGAAGCAATAAAAGCAGGCTGCATTAAGGCAGATTTCCGAAGCAGAAGGTCTTCATTTGAGCCCCTCCCCGAGTGCCAAGTTCTGCAGGATCCCCAACCCAAAACTGCACTGAGAAAAATGAAATCATTCAAGTCAATCTGGCAGCAGAGTTCTCCGCAGCATTGTTGAGGTCTAACTCCTTCCACCAGCTTCTGCACTGCGTTCCCCGGGTCTGCAGAGCCGTGCTGGGAGCCACTAACGGGGAATACACTGAGGAGAGGCTCCTGTCTGTGCCCACCCCTCCGGCCCAGCATGGAGATGCTGCAGGGTTCTGCTATAGGAGGCTCCTGCTTCCTGCTCCGCTCCTCGCACAGTGCCTGGCACAGTAGCTGCTCCAAGCAGTGCTGTGATTAACAATGCCATAGGCCTCTCTCCGGGAGTGCCTGTGCTCCAGCACTGTAAAACATCAGGAAATCCTTTACTGGGGGATTTCCATTACCCCTTGCTGGAGCAGGGCTGGAGGAGAAGGAAGCAGCGGAGCCCTGCAGCAGGCTGCTCCTCCACAGAACCAGAGCAGGCACTGGAGTCATCCCAGCAGGAGCAGCTCCAGTGCCACAGACAGAAGCTGCCTGGGGGTTTAGGTGCAGTCACTGATAAAGGAAACCTGTTCCTATGAGGTACAACATGAGTTGGTTTTGAGCCTCCCAAATGCCCACTGGGGACAAAATGTACCAAACCAGCAGGAGCCAACGCAAGTTTCAGACCAGGGATTGTGAAACGGTCCATTTCAGAGCATCACTGAAAACCCTGCTCTTCCATCACAGGGGCTCCTCGCCAGCCCTAAAAGCCCTATTGCCATGCAGGGATGTGCTCAGCAGAGGTGCAGAGCACCACGTCAGAATGTAGCCCAACTCATGGGAAGCCTGATTTTGCCAGCAGGAGGATCTGATGCAGCACAGGCAGGGCTGGTAAGGCCCTCATCCCACAGGAGAGTGCACACATTCAGCTCAATACCCAATTCCCCTCTTTTTCCCATATAAATGAAGGGCTTACAGCAACCTTCCGCATCTCTAAAAGCATGTTCCCAGGGCTTACAGGAGCAGCCTCTAGCTGGTGTGCCAACCCCCTGCTCCAGGCAAAAGCAGAGGCCAAGAGCCTAAACAGCACCCGGGGCCTTCTGCTTGGCCATGTGCAAAGGAAGCATCTGCCAAGTGTGAGCTTCCTGCAGGGATTCCCGGTGAACGTCACTGGGAAACCTGAGCCCCGCAGAGGCAGGAGCAGCAGCACTGATGTCAGCAGCAGGAACCAACACAAGTGGGGCCAAATAACCTGGAGGCTCAGCTCTGGGCATGGGCAGGGCAGGACCAGCGCTTGCTGCATGGCTGGAGCAAGCATAAGCTCTGCCTCTTTGAGGGGTGACAGCAGCCAGGTCAGTGGGACCAAGCTCTGAGCTCTGGCATCGCTCAGGGTGGTTTGCCATGAAAGCCATCCTGCAGCTGGTCCACAGCACCCGGCTGCAATCCCAGAGGCTCATCCTCGGAGGCAGGTGGTGGTGGGTATGGCTGCAAGGCTGTGTCTGTCTTCATAGAACCATAGGGTCCCAGCCTGGGTTGGGTTGAAGGGACCTTAAATCTCATACAACTCCAGCCCCTGCCATGAGCAGGGACACCTTCCATAGAGCAGCTTGCTCCAAGCCCTGTGTCCAACCTGGATTGAGCACTACAGACACAGGGCAGCCACAGCTTCTCTGGGCACCCTGTGCCAGCGCTCAGCACCCTCACAGGGAACAGCTTCTGCCTCAGAGCTCATCTCAGTCTCCCCTCTGGCAGTTAAAGCCATTCCCTTGTCCTGTCCCTACAGGCCCTTGTCCAAAGCCCCTCTATATTTCTTATAGTCCCCCATGAGGTATTGGAAGGCTGTTGTAAGGTCTCCTCTGAACCTTCTCCAGGCTGAACCAGCCCAGCAATCAGCCTGTCTCCAGAGCAGAGCTGCTCCAGCCCTTGGAACATCTTCATGGCCTCCTCTGAACATACCCAAGCAGCTCCACATCCCTCTTGTGTTGGGAGCCTCAGAGCTGAACTCAGGACTGCAGGGGTGGTTCTCAGGCAAAAACAGCACTTCCGTCCCCGGGCAGAGGACAGACTGTGCTCACACAGCCCTGAGGAAGGTGTCTCTGCCTTCCATCCCCTGCCTCCCTTGGCTGCATGGTCCCCACTATGCCCACAGCCCAGGGATGACCTGAGCCCCGTTCCCTGTAGCCTCCAGCCCTTACAGAGCACAGGCTCTGCCAGCTCAAGTCAAGCTCAGCGGTTGGCAATGAGAGGTTCATGCTCTGCCTTTGCCTGTGCTCAGGGGGTCACATCCGTGCCCCTGCACCCCCAGCTCACTCCCTGCTGTGCTCCTCAGGGTGGTGCTGCTGCTCTCGCAGCGGCCGCAGAGCTGATCCAGCTGAAAGGAGCCTTTCTTCCCGGGTGCTTTCCAGGCCCTCTGGGAATCCCACCGTGCTCCCACCCAAACCCACAGTCCTGGTCCTGCAGTGGGGATCGGTGCTCCAGGGTCATGGGTGAACTTCGGACAAAGTCATTCCCACTGGAGAACACTCCAGGCTGATGTTTCCTGGGATTCCTGCGGGATCTCAGCGTAAACCTGGCTACCACAGCAGCGCCAGGTTCAGAGACCTCCAGGTAACAAGATGTTTACCACTGGTACCCACCAAGCCCCATTGAGGAGTGTGGAGGCTCCAGGCCTGCCATGCTGTGCAACGTTTGCTTTGGCTGATATTGCCCTGGTTTAATGCCTTTTACTGAGGACGCCCCTTCAAACGCAAAGCACATCACCTGAGCATCCCCTCTTCCATCTCCAGGACCATTCAAGGCAACACTACAAGAAACCCCATCATAGAGAGTGCCCATTCCCCACTTGCCTGCACCCATGTCTCGCAGCGCCCTGGCTCAGAGGATCTAAAGGACAGAGGCTGAACCATCACCTTGACCCGAGCCCTTGTCAGGGAGCCGCATCCCTGCCTGGCTGCGGGAGCGCACTGCGGAACGCTCCGAGCCCAGCACCGAGATCCAGCAGCGCTTCCCCTGCCCATCACCGTGGGGTGTTAACACAGAGGTCGAATCATTGCCATGATCGCTGTTGAACCCTTTCCCCATTGATCCCCCATCCGATGCCCCAGGGAGTCCATACTTACCCCGTGCTCTCCGGGTGCCTGCTGTGCCCCCAAGGGTGCCGTCCTCTGCAGGCACAGCCACAGCAATATTGAACCAGCGACTGCTTAACTGCCTCGTCCCATTGCTCAGCTCCTGTCCCTGGGAGCAGGGAGGGCACTGCAGCCCCTGCGCTGCCCTCGGTGGGGCTGATCCAGGACCAGCACGGATCAATAGTGCCTGCAGCTCTCCGTGCCCCCTTCCAGCAGCAGGGAGCAGTGAGCAGCAGCTCAGCCTCCCTGCAAAGCCCTCCGTGCACCTTGGGGCCGGGGGGGGGATGCCAACAGATCGCGCTGTGATTTCTCACAGCTCTCATTGTCCGGGCTCATTATCCACATTGCACAAGGCAAGCCCGCAAGTCGGATGCTGACAAGGCTGGCGTTCCTCATTAGCAGCCCGCGTTGCAAAAGCTTCATCTAAACAAGCATGCATTCGGAAACCCTTACCTCTGACTTGTCACTCCCTCATCACTGCTGCAAAGGCTCTACTGGTGCCTCAGATTTAAACCACTACAAGACCAACTACAAAGGTCCTCGGCTCCTCCAGATAAAGTTACATGCACGTTTCTGTCAAAAACAATGAGGAATCGATTCATGGCGAGTTCATGGAGCAGTCTGGTGCCTTTGGGGCCGGGGCTTTGGTTCACTTGTTTTCCTAAAGCAGGTTTCTAACAGCTTCGCAGAGAAACAAACCCTTCTGTGATGTGCAGGCTCTCAGCTCGTAAAGATCGCCCAGGCTAGTTCCTACTCCATCAGCCCACGCTGCTCCCTGCGTCTGCAAAGCAGAAAGTATGTGATGGTATCAGAGCAAATTTGCACATTAATAAATCCGGGTCTCAGTGCCGTCGACTCCATCCCCATCCACCGGGTAGGGGCTTTTTATTACTGTTATTACCAGAGTATCCAGCTTTGTAAAGGCATCTAGTGCAAAATCCTGCATGAGGGAATTCCACCCCACTGGTACCACCTCCTAAGACAATATCCAGCCAAAATATTGTGACTGCTGCAAAACCCGGACTGGAGCTCCACAAAGGACCTTCCAGCGGTGCTTCCAGAGCCAACGGGGTCTCGGTGAATTACTGCAGTATGACACACCATCTAGTTGTCTTTGTAGTCTATTTTATTTATGGCAGTTAATTCCAAGTTATTACTAACATTTCAGTGGTAACTGGCACATGAAGTCATCAGCTGTCACAACTGCATCTGTTAATAAACATGTCAAGTATTAAAAGCAGCTTATTATCCTCTGGAGCAGGGAAAGCGCTCAGGCACAGGGCTCCAAAGCATGGATATTTTTCCATCTCTGGCTCTGCAGCAGGAGGAAAGCAGCGTGGCTGTGGTGGGGCTGGCCTGGGATACCTGCCCCTCATGGCACCTGAGCAGCACAGGGAGCTTTCCTCCTGCTGCTGTCGGCTGCCCTTCCCTTCTCCAATGGGATGTGGAATGCACCCCAGCTTCACGTGGTGTGCAGGGGAACACAGCCCCAATGTGTGGTGCCCCATAGGGGAGGCAGAAGTGCCCCAGCCACAGGGGAGCTGGGGGAGATGGAGGCCCCATCCATTCTCATGCTCCCTGCGCTGGGGGCTCAGGCAGGGAGCTGATGTTCCTGGGACACATGGAGCTGTGCTGGACCTTGTCCCAGTGTCTCTCTGTACAAGCCATTAATAGGAACTGGTGTCTGCCCACTTCTCAAGTGGCTGCAGCACCACGTGGGTCCCCATGCATGACTGACTGACCCTCATCCCTGGCTCCTGTGGGGCTGATGCAATGTCCACGGCCATGGGGCTTTGACAGTGGCAGCTCTGGTACCCTGATGGGTGGTCACAGGGGCATGGCTGAGTGGCAAGCTGCTGGCCAGCCTCTTGGTATGCTGTCAATGTCCTGGGGTGGGGTTTTGCTTCCCTTCAGTTCCAAGAGCCCAGATAGCACAAGCAGGTTGCATGCTCCTGGTCTGCAGGATCAGGCCTCGCTCCCACCCAAGGGATGCAGTGAGAGGGATGCCACATCCTCCCTTCCTTATCGTTTAAGTACGTGAGGATGCTGTGTGCCTTCTCCCTGCTTTTCCGACCTACCCGTGCTCTTGGCCTTTGCAGCTGCTTCTTCATGTTCACTTTCCCTCTCTTGGGAATCTCAGGCAGAAAGCTTGCCCCTCTCTGACACTTTCTTTGCCCCATTGCTTCTGGCTTTCCCCGGTGGCTTTTTGAGGGATGCTTCAGTCAGTGCCAGTATTTTCTAAGCTCTCTATATGAAGGCTCTTTGTCCATAACAGTGTGGTTTACATAAAGCCCGAACCAGTGCCTGGCAATGGGCAGGAGTCAGGGAGCTGCAGAGGGAGATGCACTGAGTGAACCATCTTTACATTCCCCTTTCGTGCGTCAACTTCTCCAAGCATCTGAGCATGTTCCACTCGTTATTTGAGGTGTAAGATCCGCTCGAGCAGATGCCGTAATTCTTCTGTAATGAGTAAAATTCTGTCTTAGCTTCCAAGTGTTCCTCGGGACAGTGCAGGACAACACCGATGGGTGAGACACCCATGCCAAGCAGTGACTCACTGCACTGCTTACAGAAGTCTTGAAGCAAGGAGCAGCATTATCGTTATCTTCACTTGATCCTCCCCAAGCTTACAGAGCTCCCAGCTGGAAGCCAGAGGGCACGGACTCTTCAAAAGGCTGTGTTGGGTCCTGCAGTGACTTCCAAATCCCACCCTGGGTCCCATGCTGGAGAGATGGGGCAGATCCCCATTGATTTCTGCTGCCCACAGGTCCCTGCTGAAGCTGGGGCTCTGAGCATCCCCAGCAGAGCACTCTGTGAACTGGCAGCCCTGAGGAAGAGGAGGGCATGGCTATGGGACATGGCATAGAGCAGCCCCATGGATACACAGGTTTGGAGAATCTCCTGGATCTGTGTTATTCACACCCTTGGAATCCCCTCTGCTTTGCACAGCACCTGTATGGGTGCAGGGATGGACACAGGGGGGCAAAACAACCCGAAACAGGCAAGAAGGAGGATTCACCCTTCACACAGCTTCTCCTTTGCATCATGATTGCGTTACTGCACGTGGGTATGGAGGGTTTATTCATCCTGAAGTTCCTTTGGCACCTCATTCAACGTCCCGGTTTTCTACTTGCAAACGGTATCTTCTGAGGTCACTGCTGTCTCACAGGAGCATTTGTGGATGTGTCCTGAACATTGGCAGACGCTGAGCAGTCACTGTGGCGAATCTCCACATTAAAGACCTTTTCTATGTCTGTTTGGAGCTTTTTCACTTTCTATTCTAGGACATTGTGGAGTCCCACTGAACGCGGCTCTGGAACAGCATCCTTTAGGTGATGCTGAGTGAAAACCCTAAGGAGCCAAAGACCTTGTGTTTTACACTTGCCTTGAACAGGCAAACCTCTTCTTCTCTCCTCTCTCTCAGAGCACTGCAGCTCCAGTTGATGGCTGTAGATCAAGTTTCAGTCTGGAGCAAATGTTTATAAGTGAGCAATAAACCCTAAAGACAGAGCTTTACAATGGGAACACCGACAAAGCCGGCGGCAAGAACAGGGCTACTGGACACGGCCATAATTATCGCATAGAGAAGTGAATCTGACTGCAGGCAAAGCTCGCCAGCTCCCCGGTGTTGGAAGGTATCGTTGCAGAGGACAGTAAATCACGCTAAATCCTGCCTTAACACCCTCCGCGATAAATCCAGCATCAAGTCCCACACTTCTTCCCCTTCTGACAGGCAGCTACTTTACCAGTTTGGTTTTCTTTAGCTAATGGCTGTTAAGGCTGATCCGAAACGAATCCTAAACAGGTTGTTTGTCTCCTGTACAAAAGGATGTGGAATTCCACTTTGGAGCAGGGTAAAAGAGCCAAGCGGCTCCAGACTGGAAGCAGAGCTGCTGGCTTGGGAGGTTTTCCCTGCTGCCCACAGAAGCCTTCATTAAGCAGGTACCTGGCAGCCTGGGCTCCTCCAGCCAGGCTGTGGTGGCAATGCCATTGCCCGGTGTGGTACCCAGGGAGCATCATCCACAGCCATCATCCTGCATGCCCTTGGGAATGGGCTGCATGAGGGAAAGGGGTGGGCAAAGCAGACAAAGGCTGCCTGAGTTCACCAGGTTTGGCCACATTAGGTGGAAGAGCAAGCAGTGAGTCTAATCCTGCACTACAGGTAACCAGTCACCCACTATGGGTGACTCTGCCTGCTCAGCACCAGCCTTTCCCTGGCTGGCTCCATGTCCTGCTCTGTACAAAGCCTAAGGGAGCAGAGGAAGACTCCCCACACCCCCCAGCCCCACCATTCAAGGACATGGCTCCCCTCCCCATTAAAAACCCATTGGTTTTGGTCTGAGTTCATCCCTCTCCAGCTCCTGCCCTGCATCCCCCTCTGCTTCAATCAGCCAGGGGAAGGGCCTCTCCTCCAGGGAAAGCCCACCCTGCCCTGCATCCATGGGGACTTCCAGGCTGGGACTGAGCTGCCTGGAGCTGCATCCCTCAGCCTGCATGGACAGGGAGCCCTGGGATGGAGGCAGTGGGGCTGCACCCAGTGACTCCAGCACTGAGCACCACAGCTTCTGTCAGACCCAGGGCTCTCCACGTTAACCCTGTGTGCAGAGGCAGGTACCGGTGCCTACAAGTTCTTAGCTGGCACCGAGGGCGCATTACTCATCCCCGGTGCCTCATCAGCCTGTGATAATATCTCAGCATAAGCAAAAAGCAAGCAAGACGCTCGCCGAGAAAGCAGAAGCAAAGCAAGAACATCCTGAAGTTGTCTGTGACGCTCCCCTGCTCCCCTGCACCCTGCTTGGACACAGAAGGCTTATCTCCTGCAGCGTGATGGATATGTTGTTAACAGCATCCGAACACCTGCGGTCCTGGGTCCCCAGCAATGTGCTGAGCTCGTTGCATAAATAAGTGCTCTGGTTGCAAAGACAACTATCGAGTTCCTGATGTTCCACAAGCCGTGCTGGGGGGTCAGGCGCAAGGGCACGCAGGATCATGCCTTCCATGGGGAAGCAAGAGGAACGGCAGTGATCCTGATAGGATCACCCAGGCATGCCTCTTCTCCTTGGGCAGAGCAAGCAAGCCTGGGCTTTCACAGCCAGGCGATGCTGCTTCCTAGCCTTGTTCTGGCAGTGGCCGCGCTGGGAAGCGTGTGTCCCTCCAGGAATACCCCGGGAGAGGTCACCCCAGTTTGGTGCTGAGCCAGGAAAATGATGTGAAATGAAGGAAGAGCGAGATCCACGTGCCCCATCCCACTGATGTGCCATGGGCTGCCTGCCTGAGCCCCCCGTGCTCCCCAAGGCAGGGCCGGCTGGCTTTGTGCTCACCAGGAACAGGGCAGGGAGGGAGTTCCCATGTGCATCCCAGGGAGCTGCCCTGCTTTTCAGGATCTCCTTCACGCCTGCCAGCTTTGCTGACACTGCGCCCCATGTAGACTTGGCCATTTTGCCTCTTTCCAAGGAGCGATGTTATGCGCATGTTGGGAAATGCTCCTTTCTCCTCTGCTCCGAAGGCCCTTTTTCCCCTGTTGTTTGAGGAATGCTGTTTGAATTAGCTCCGCGGATTGCAAACAGACCCCGTTGTTTTCCTTTCCCAACGCGGGGAGGCTTCTGTTCTCTTTGGCCTGCTGGATTAACCGGGGGCCTTACACACCGACCCCTCTGCAGCTCAGGGGAGCTAATTTAATCCCAATATTGTTACAGATCACAGCAGGACGAATCTCACAGATTCCTTGAGGCAAACCAGTGCCGGGCTCCGGCAGGGACAGCAGCACACTGTGCTTGTCCAGGCAGGAGCTGCTGCAGCTTTCCCCATACAGCTTCCTTTACACAACCTCTGAGGCCGGGAGGAAGGCAGTGCTGATGGGGCGCTGGGGGCACCCTGGGTACCAGCATCCCACCTGCATCCCGCAGCATCCGCTGGCATGCAGGGCAGGGAGGACCACTCTGATCCTGGCATTATGTCTTTCTCCTCATTATTGCTTTCTGGTACCTGCTCCTGGGGCTGGGGTTGTGAGCCCCAGATGGGGCTGTTACGCTCCAAGTACCAAATGCAGGGCAGGCTGGAGCTCCCTCCGTACTGCCTGTACGTGGTCCTGCACACGGTGCTGTGCACTGCCCTGCTCATTGCCCCACACATTGCCCCATGCATGGCCCCAGGCAATGCCTTCTTAGTGTATCATTTCCCTGCTGTGTAGAACCCAACAGGCGGGCAGGTTTGCAAGCACCTTTCTCTGCTCCCCTCCCTACACATGAACCAGAACCTTCTGAGGCCAATCACAGCAAAGCTATTGGTGAACACAGACACATCTGCCTGCAGCCTTTTCTGTCCCACAAGGGGTCCTATGGTAGTGGTCTGTGATGTGATGCTGAGCCTGGAGAAAGGCATCCAGGACCTTCACAGTGGGGCAGTCAACATCAGCATCACTTGCATCTTCATGGGGAGGATCTGCCTTCTCCTCCTGAGAGCAATGCCTCGGCTCTCCCTGCCCTTGATCTCACAACCCCATCTGAGGGGCATCCCCCTCCCCGGGATGAAGCTGCTCAACAAACCCAGCAGAATCCATCACACAGTGCAAATCCATTTCCAAAGCACATCACTCTTCTCACTCAGGCTGAAGCTGTATGGGTCAGCCTGGTCTCCTGGCTACAGCCAATGCAGGTGTCCATCCCCGGGAGTGGGGCAGGGCAGGGGATGTGGGAGCCATTGGGATTCAGGGGGGAAGCCCTCCCTCCCCCAGCATCACTCTGGGGTCTTTGATGTTTGGGAAGAGTAAATTGCTTTGGGAAACAATGGAATTGAGTTTGAATGATGACACACCATGGGTCTGAGGCTTCCAATGTTCCTTGTACCTCTGTCCAAAGCTGGAAGTGGAAGAGGCCATTGGCACAGAGAGCGTAAGCAGAAGAGGTGGCTCTGTGCACAGCTTGTCCCTCTGCAGGCCTCCTCCCTTCTGCCTCATCAGCAGCAGAGCAGGACCTGGTGCTGCCATGGGGCAGGGCCGGCCCCACTTCCCTGGGAGCATGGGGCAGCAACTGGGGAGCAGGGATGGGGCACCCAAGGGAGCACAATGCAAAGAGCCGGTGGCAGGAGGGTGGGCACAAGGGCAGGAGCTGGGCATGGGGGCCCCTGCTCGAGCCCAGCCTCTTCTCGGCCACGGGAAACTCTTGGGAACATTCCTGCTGGATGACATTTCCCAAGGCATTGAGAAAAGGAGGGGAGAAAATAAAAAAGGCACTTTTTTTCCCCAATATAAATTCTTGCAACATTAAAAACCCCACACAATAGCTGCAAGCCCTGAAACGGCTGGGGGTAGAAAAGCTGCAGCTTGACTTGGAAATAGCACCACCATCCCCAGCAATCGGGTCGAATCCCAGATGTGAGACATCATGTGTGACAAAGCCCCAGAGGCAGGACACGCAGGAAGCCTGGAATTGCTGAGGGCTCCCATTGCCACATGGGGATGCAGGCCGGTGACCCCGGGAGTCCCGAGCCCCCCATCAGTAACCTGCAGCAGCCAGAGCAGAGATCCAGGCTGGCTCTGGGACCAACAAGGAATGGATGGTGAGCCCCTGGTTCAGCCCCTTTCTGCCCATCTGTGCCCATGCAGAGAGCAGGAGGGACCCTCGGATGGTTTGGAGAGCCTGGGGTGATATGGGATACCCATAGATATGAGCTGGGTGCTTCTGCTGACCCACAAAGGGCTGCGGCACTGATGGTGGGGATGTGGGTTGCACTGAAGCAGCACCCAAGGGTGAATATGGGATGTCTCCTATGTCCCCATAGGGGATGCATGTACCCCGCATGCATCAGTCCAGGCTCAGGTAAGCAGGAATCCCACTGTACTGAATCCAGCCGAACTAAATCAACCAAAAACATACGTGGAGGGGCTCCTTGTGCAGCAAAAGCTGCGTTGTGACATTTGTAGTGCACTACAGTGATTTTAATGACAATTCAAGAGTATCTCCTATGGCACAGCCTGACTTCTGCTGCACTGCAGCTTCACAGAGGTTTCCAGTGGAGCCAAGAGCTTTGCTGGTGTCAATGGAATACGTCTATGTATTGTGTGTTAAACTGTATAATTAATTGAATGCAGTGCTCTGCAAGGAGCTAATTCTGCCAAGGGATTTGGGGGTTGTACAGCCATGGAGAGGAACAAGGCAGCTCTTCCCTCGCTCTTTTCCCGACTGTTTTCCCCCCTTTCTTTCAGTTTTGGGAGTGTACATCACATAGGGCCTCGAGGTGAGGCTGGCCCAGCCTGCACCCCGCATCACCCCGTCCTGAGGCACGTACTGCGCACACACCATGCGCTTTAAATGTCTGTGTCTGCATGGGAAACACTTACACATATCCTAAATACGTTCAAGATGACAGCGTGAAGATGAGAACAGCCTGAGCCTGGCTTGGAAAGGTGGCAGAGCGGAAAGCAACGATCCCAAGTGAAGGCGAGGACGCTTCACTGGAGCATCGTGATGCCAAAGCCTGCTGTGGGGCTCTCAAGTGCATGAAGCGTGCGTGGGAAGCGCAGTGCTTTGCATCCTTGCTCCCTGAGGAAGAGCTTAGGTTGTGCCGGACAGAACTGTCTGTGGCCAGCAGATACGTCTTGGATGCTGCCTTCTCATTTACAAAGGAGGGAGAAGAATAATGCTCCAGTGACTGTGTCTGCAAGAGAGCTATCACAGCCATGACGGCCTCTTGTTGTGCCATGGAAGCTGTGGGGTTTCATTTCCAATTAAGTTTTTCATATGGTAGCATTCAGGGTTTTGATGGGAGATGAGGCTACTTTTTGTCTAAACCAAAGCATTACTTTCACTGCGCCTGGCCCAGGAATGAGTTCTCCACTATTAAAATGCAATTCAATTTATCCCCATGGATTTTGTGATGACTGCGATTTGTTCTAAGGAGACCTTGAAAGGAGAACTTTTGCATTATTAAATCTATGTGCGAGGAAGTTGAGCTCTGGCATCCTCTGATAACCAAACCTCTTCTCTCTCCTCCACTATATCCATCATGATAAAAGCTCCTGCCAAAGCCCTAACTCAAGCCATGCCTCTGGCTTATTGTGAAACGAATCAGGGAGAAGAAAAAACCAGAAAAGAAACCCACAAGATGCTCGCGTCCAGTATTCTTTTTAATCAAAGTTTCAAGGATATTGATGGTTTGCCTCATAAGGTAAACATTTGCAGCCCAGTCGCTTTCCCAGGGTTAAAGTAGAAACAAGTGGCTAACTGAAACTGCAACTCATTCAAAATGAGTTCTCTTGAGAATCACAGCCTCTTTACACACAGAGCCATGGGCTCGGACCTTCCCATGAGGAGCTGCAGGATGAGCCCAATGGATGCTCAGCCTTCCGCAGCTCCCCGGGGCACTGGTACCCACAGAGGACAGGGATGCTCTGGGTGAGGGACCCTCATCCCTTGGCTGCTGCCTCACCTTCCCATCATGGGAAGATGCTGCCTTGTCTTCACAAAGGGCAAACCCAGCTCCGTGCCTGTGCCCCAACAGCACATCCCTGGGATCAGGGGGACAATTGGCATTACCAGATCCCTGTTCAACCGCTGTCATTTGGGGTGACCTGGGGCAGGTCCCCGTGTGCTGCAGAGGTGGTCCCTTGGCTACATGTGCCCCCCAACCCTTGCCATTCCCCAGTACAGCCCAAGAGGTGACAGAGGGGGCTGCTCTTGTGCCAGACGCACTTTGGGGTCAGCCTGGGTTGTTCCATCAGAGCAGAACTTCAGCAAAGAGGTGATGAACATTTTTGGGTGCTCCATTGCTTTCCGATGGCACCGTTTGTGCTGCTCTCCCATGGCACCAGTCTTAGCTAACCTCAAACTGAGCTGCAGCAGCACTGACTGGGATTGGGGAGCAATAGGGTGCAGGGAAGCTGGGATCATTCTGGAGCAAGCCATGGTGTCTGTGTGAGCAGCCAGTGGCTACCAGCAGCATCCTGCTTGTCTGCCTCCTCCGAATTACATGCAGCAGCCCAGGGCACAGCTCTCAGGGCTGTACTTATTCAACACTGACATCTGGCTCACTGAGGATGACCCTGTGCAGCCTTCCTCCTTGGCATACCCGGCATTAGCAGACACTGCTCACTACCTGCTGACCGGTGGGAAAGATGTGGGGTTTGATGCCAGCCAGCACCTATCTACACACCAACCTTGGTCCTAGTGAAACCTCAGCGTCCAGAGACCCGAGTCCTCCCTGTTCTCCCGAACTTCCCTCAGGTGGGGCACCTCTCCCTGTTCCTGGTGCTCAACCTGCGCTCATCCATCACAGCCATGGAGCCTGCTGCTCGCTGAGCCGGCACACTGAGGCTCAACAGAGGAGACAGCACAACTTGGTTCAAGACCCACAGCGCTACCGTGCTCTCTGTTAAAACCATGTGCCGTGGATGGGCTTTCGTGCACGCAAAGAGGAAGGTACCTTTGTTTTAGAGTCTAACTTCATTGCTTCCACAGCGAACCGTGCCGGGGAAAGAGCTCCCGTCCTTAAGAGCATCTCCAGGGCATAACAGCAGCTCTGAAGCCAGGAGAGAGCCAAGATGATTTCACCACCGAGGCTGGCATCGCCGCCGGGACTCAGCGCGGTGCTCGGCTCCTCGTTGGCACAGCCTGATGCCCACCCAGCAGGTCCCTGCGCTGGAGCAGGAGCACGACGTGCCCGTGCAGTGCCGGCTGCCGGCTGCGGAAGGCGGCTGCTCTGCTTTGCGTGTAAGTCAAAACCTGTAAGCTACTGGTTACAGCCGCTCGGTGCTTTAGCAGCCTGAAGTGGGAGAAGGGAGGGAGCTGCCAGATCCCAGCTGGGCTCTGCCGCGGGAGCTGATGCAGGATTAACCCAGCAGCATGTCTTTACAAATTGTCGGTTCCCAGAGTACACAAAGCAAAGCTCTGAGCGCCGAGAGGCTCAGCGCAGAGGCAAAGGCAAAGGCGAAGGCTCTGCGATCCTGACGGTGCTTTCCACCCCGACACACAGAGACCCTGGCTCCCTGCGGTCCCTACAGAGCGCTGCCTGTCAGCAGATGCAGAGCTGGGGCTTGGAGCAGATCCCTCCTTCCTGCACCCCACAGCTGCCGCCTGAGCCTCTCCCTCCCTGGGCTGATCCCCACAAACCAGAGGTTGTTTGCAAAGCAGCCCCGGCTCTCTCCTGGCACATCCTGGCACAAGGAAGCATCTGCCCTGGAGCGTGGGGGGTTGCTGGAGTCGCTTCTCTGCCCCACACGACCTTTACCTTCCCTGCAAAGCATCAGCCCCGGGGGCTTGGGGTGGACCATTGTCCTTGAGGAGAGCACACAGACAGGCCCAGAACTGCCCGGACCGAGAACAAGGCGGGGGGAAGCCGCCACAGCCCAGCTCCCGCAGCCCTCCCAGCCTAGCATCGTGTCCTGCCATGGTGGGGAGGGAGATGCAGGGCTGCGCCTGCTGCACGAGCTCACGGCAGGGCTGCCTGTCCCCATTGCCATCCACTGACCCCACGGCACATCCTGCTCCGTCTCATCTCCTTGCCGGGATGATGCTGGGAGGTTGTGGCATGCGCCAGGTCCAACCAACTCCATCCCTGTGCCTGGTGCTCTCTCCGTGCCCTTCCCTCAGCCATCCTCACTAAACCTGTGCCCTAATGCGCGATTGCACTTGTGCTGTTGGAAAGCAAATGCATGCCAGGCTGCAGCAAGGCATGGGGAGAGGCATGATGCCTTCTGCCTGCTGCTCGCTGCCCATTCCCTGCTCCCTCTGCACTCTCCTTGCTGCCTGTTCCCTGCTCCAGCTGCCCACTGCCTGCTGCCAAGGCCTCCCCTTGCCCGGCTCTTGCGCGGTGCCACAGTTGGAAGCTCTCCCTTCTTGTTCCAGGGGAACTTCCAACATTTCAGGAATTGTTTTCATTCTGGCTTGGAATGAAGACAAATATTCCAGAAATTTCCTGGATAACATAAAGTTTAAAATATCCTCCCCTAAAATAGCAGCGGGAGGCTATCTGAGCGCTCGCGTTATGTCACATCATGCCAGCTCATGGTAAGCCGCGCACGGATGACTTGTCATGGGATGTAAACAGCAATACAAACAGCGTCAACACGAGAGGAGAAAGGAAATGCTGAAATGAGAGATTCCCTAAAACTATTCCCTGCCCCCCTCCTCGTGCAAATGGATTCTCCATGGGAAATCGCTTGGGTTTTACAAAAGAGCAAAGCTGGCCAAAGCAGCTCTTCTGTTCCCCGGAGCAGGAGGAACACCCTGGCGGCACTCCCCGCCGGCCCCATCCTGCGCACAGCCGGGCTGGATGCGGGATGTCCCTGTGCCCCCTGCTCCCTGCCTGCGCTCAACCCCTTATCTCGGTTCCTGGCGAGCCAAGCGCAGACACGCTCCTCCCGGCCGCTGTCTGCGGCAGAGATAACCCCCGCATGGACAAAGCTGAGCGCTGGGGGTAACGGCTCCAAGCGGCGGCTCCGTTGGGAGCGGAGGAGGAGGATGCGCGGCCCCGCTCTGCCCAGCGCCGGCCGCAGAGGGGCCGCGGCGGGGGAACGGCGCTTACCTTGGCTCAGCTCTACCCGGCCGGGGCTGGCTCCTGCCCTCCCTGCGCCCGGTGCATCGCCCACCTCAACACCGCTGCCCCGCTCCGGGGCTCTGCGCCGGGCGGATCTCCGGGCGCCGGGTGGCACTCATCCCCCTGCGCGCCCCGTGCCTCTCCAGAAAGGCACTGGTGGGAAGGAGCGCCGAAGCTCATGTCTCCGGTGCTGTATCCACCCCTTCCCACCCTCTTGGGGTTCGGTCCTGCCAGTTCCACTTGTGGGCTGTCCTCACCACTTTGGGCCTTTCTACCGCTCCCCTTCTTGTGGCTCCGGATGTCACCACAGACACGCTTTTATGAGAGTGGGCTTGTGCAAGGCTTGTATAAAGTGTTCTCAGAAATACGAGGTCCTGTCATTTGTAAAACTAATAAAAATGCCCAATAATTTTTACAAGGGAAAAATGAGTCATTGGATGGCACATTTCTCATTACTGGCATTTTACAATTAAAATGAGCATCTATTGAATCAACCCAAAGCTCTTATTGTTAGCAGACACTAATAACTTCCTGACCTATTGAAGATACTTCTTTGCTGAAGAAACATGACCCCTCACCACGGCATTTCTCGTCGAGAGCGGTATCCAGCTGAGACCAGCTCTGCTCAGCTCCTGCTGGAGTGCTTTCAAACACATCCTGATGGGACTGGTGGCTATAACTGGGTGGGAAATTGTTTTGAAGCCCTCAAAAATGTTCAAGATTTCAAAATTTTTCCCGCTCCGCATGGGGATGAATCCAGAATTGTTCAATTTTGGGGCTTTTTTACCCATAAAAAAAAGTAATCCTCATGGAAACCAGCTCCGGAATAGCCAATAACCACTGGTCACAACGCGGGGACTCCCACCCTCGGACCGCCACACTGGTGGCTGCGCTGGTATGAGCCGACCTCTCCTCGCAGGGCAGGACACCCATCCCGGCCCTCATGGCCTTCCCTGGTGGAAAACGAACGCAGTGGAACTGATTTCACCGCGTGGTCCAGGGCTGCTCTGCCCCACACGGGAGCCGGAGCAGCAAGAGCGGGGTCATCACCACCTCCTGCCCTCAGAAGAAGGAGGGTTTTGCAGCTGCTTGTGTTTTCCAAACCCAAGCCTTTTATTTCCGGGCTATATGAGAAGAGCCTAATTTTTAACAGGCACGAAGCCCGTTTGCTGCTGCCTCCTGAAGTCAGCCTCGCTCCAGATGCCTTGGGAAGGATCCTGGTAACCGGAGACACCACCTGCTTTTGAGACAGACATCTTAATAGCAAATAGAGGGGTTCACCAAGAAGTGACACAGGGTGTCCCCAGCCCCCGGTGCCCCCAGGTCCTTCTCTGCCCCCAAGGGCTCATTGCAGCCTCATGAGATCACTCTGAGAAGAGCCAGCTTCACTGCAGGGCTCGTTTCTCAAAGCCTCTCCACATGAAGCAAACCAGGTTAACGTGGAAATTCCACATATCCCCTCCATGGGAGGTATCAGGGGAAGCTCCTGCTGTGGGATTTAACAGGGGGAGCTCCCAGTGGCTCTATGGCCAACCGCCAGGCTAACATTCAGCATGCGCCATGAGATGCACCCTTTGGGACATGGCCGGTCAGTTCAGGGGGTTCCAAGGCCACATACACCATTCCCCAGAACACTCATTCCCACCTCTGCCGGCAAAGCCCAGGGGGAAAGGAGATTCCCTTGGACTTTGGGTGACTTCTTCCTATCTTTATGTTCATGCCGGTGTCACGTTTGTCCTGGACTTCTTTGGGGAAGGCATGTTTTAGGAGCCTTCGTTTCCCACGCATGGCCACCTGCAGTCCCCAAGGCTGAGGGAGAAGCCCTTTCTCTGCCACGGCGCCAGAAAGGAAGCCAAATTATCCCCACATGCACAGAGAATACAGAGAGTTTCTGGACGAGAACGGACATCTTTCCTCCAAAATCCCAACAGGCCCTGGGCAGCCAGGCTGCTGTCACTTGTGGGGAGGTTCAGCCCCTGTTTGTGCGATCAAACATGTGCAAAGCTGATGAAAATCTACCATGAAATCCCACGGCACAGCAGGAACAATGAGCAAGTGCTGGCTTCCTAATAGCCAGTGCCCTGCCAAAGAGCTGGCAAGTACAAATCCTGCTGGGCTGTGGGGGTCCAGATGCTGCTTTTGCCATTGCAGATCCTCTCTGTGCAGGTCTGCCCCAACCCTGCCACCCCTCCGAAAGCCTCATCAAGCCCAAAAGTTAACACCCATCCACGATGGTGACTTCGCTCTGTCCCTGTCTGAGCAGAGGACTGCAGCAGACGCTTGGTTGAGCAGCCCAAACAGGACACATCAAAAGGATGCTGAGCTCTGCTCCCTGGGCACCACACTCTCTCTGGACTCTCTTTTCATCCTCCCCATCTCTCTGTGGAGGTTCTTTCCCTTGGGAAAGTGCCATGGGAGTGGGGATGCCGAAGCAGGGTCCAGATGTTGGAGACAAGTAGATGAGGTTGTTTTCCATTCTCTGTTCTTGTGCAACAGCTCCAGAGCTGGAGACTTCTTCTCCGTTGCTACTGAACATAGGCATTGGGATGACAATATGTATTGTCATTTATAAGCACTGTAAGACCTTCATGGGACCTACGCGCATAAATCTTGTGCTTGCTTTAGCATTCTTGTTCTCTCTTGCATCCTTGCAACACAGCTTTTGCCTGTGCTGTGTGCCTGTGAGACTGAGCTCTGCAGAAACCCAAGGCCTGCTCCCAAGAGCATCAGCCTGTGTGGCTGCCATACTCCTCTCCTGCTCCAAAGGGAGGGCTGTGGGAAGTAGCTGCTAATCCAGCCTGTCCCAGCCAAGGTCCCGCTGGTGCTGCCAGGTGCCTGAGCGCAGCGCACACAGCGGGCATTGCCAACAGCCAGCAAGAGATGCCAAGAGCTTCCCTCTCTGGCTCTATTTCCTGTTAAATTTTTTATGGGATTTCCTCAGCATTCAGATTTATGAATGTGCCTTCGGAGGCCCAGGAGCTGGGAGCGGGCGCCCCACTTCCACACAGGATGGGAATTGGCTTCCTGGTGCCCAAGGCAATGGTTGCCCATACCGGGCACCCCAGGCACGGGTGTCACCAACCCAGCCACGCTCCCAGCCACCAGCCCGGATGCAGGGATGGTTCCCAGGTGCCACCAGAGCCATTCAGCCTCCGGCTCCCGAGGGGCTGCCTTGTGCCTGTCCCTGCAGCGGATCTGGCATCCCCGCCGCAGGGACTTATCGGCTGATGTCGCCGGATTTCCTCACCCCGCCGGGAGCGCACAATAGCGAGGACAGGACAGGCTGCTCCGCAGACACCCTAATCCCTTGGCGATTGTGCAGGGGTGACAATAGCTCAATGAAGGGCTGCAAGGTTAGCAGGAACGCTAATCCTTACAGGAGAAAAATGTGACAATTATTTAATGCCGTGGCTGAGAGCTTTTGTGCTGCCTTCAGTGCGATGTGTTTGTACTGAGCGACGTCTCATCTAAAGTACTGCTGAGGACAGACGCTGCACAGGCTACCTGGGCTCTGGCTGATGGCAGGAGATGGATATCTGCGTCTAGAGGCTGCAGACAGTGCTGCCAGATGCCTGTGCAGCCTGGCTCTGCTTCTGCTCCATCCCTTTGAGCCTTCATCCGAGCAAGGGAGTTTCTGCCATTACCCGATGAAAGCACAAACATGTACACAGCCAAAGCACACAGAGGCTGCTCTTGGGAGCAGCAGAGGTTTTTATTGTCTGAATTCAATTTCCAGAAAATTGGGTGTCTCTTACAATTCAGAGATGCTGCAGAAGAAACGCAGTTGACGAGCTGCGGCTCTCCGAGCGTACACTGCGATGCGGTGAGCTGCGGGAGGAGAGCACGGTGGGGAATGTGCTCCCATCCAGGTCTAGAGACCTGCACAGGCGGGGTATGTAGTATGGGGGGGCTGAGTAGAGGGAGATAGAGGACTCTTGGACGGTGATTCCCAGGGCTGGGATGGGATCGCTGGAGCAGAGGATGGGGAGGTCGCCCCTTCCATGCAGAGCAAACCTGCCCTGTGATCCTCGCGCCCCGAGGGCAGCTCCATGTGGTGGGGAGCAAGAGCTGCCGGGGGCTGGAGGAGACTTGCGGGTGCAATTGTGTCAGTGCAAAGCCTCGGCTGCTTCCCGCAGGACCGCTCTGCTGGCGTTAGCGAGCCGATGGGAGGCAGAGGAATGAAACCCCCCCGGCGCTGCCAGCCCCGCTTATGTGTGGAGAGCTGTGACAGCCATCCGGGGATGTCTCTGGCTGCGGGGGCTGAGGGAAGGGAAGGAAGGGATAAAGCACTGAGATCACAGGCGGGATCCCGCCTGCTCGCCCAGGGGCAGGCTCAGCACCACAGCACGCCCCTCCAACCTGCTCCCGGCGCCGCTGGTGAAAGTGCCGACGTGCTGTCCCCATCTGACCCCGCGCACGTCCCCGCCGCACACCGAGAGCCGAAGGCAGCAGAGACCCCCAGGGTGGTGGCACTGCGACAAGCCGGGCACCGCCAGGGAGACGAGGGGACCCCGCAGTGGTGCCCGGAGGGGCAGAATCGGGGCCTGGACGGGGGCAAACGCCTCCTCAGATGTCCTCCGCAGCCTTCGGAGCCTTCAGTGAGACCAGAAACCTTCAGCCCATCCCAGCTTCCTTTGGCTGCCTCTGGGACGTCAAACCAGGCTCTCCAGAGAGAAAGGAGCTGCTATCCCTTGGGCACCCGGGCCAGGGTGACAGGACACGGTGTGGGGTCAGACTGTCACCCGGTGCTGGCAGCAGGCACCATCCTCGGTGGGCTCACAGCCCCCCGGGTCCCCGTGCAGCCCCGTTCACATGTCAGCGTGCATGCGTGTGCCCTTATGTGCGTGTCTAAGTCATCGCGGAGCGGTGGATTTCAGGCACTGCAGGCAGAAAGTACAAATCTGTGTCTGATTAAAACGGCCCTTTGTAATATAACCTATATGAGCCTGCACTTAACACCCATCATCCTGAGGAAAGCCCAGGCTCTCTTCCAGCCAGTTGGGCTGTGTGCCTCCGGGGCAGATCTCCCAGGGATATGAGATTGCCGGGGCAGGAACTTGGATGCGTTTTCTGTGCGGATTCTTCCCCGTTCTAGAGAGGCACAATGGGGCTTTGCATGAGTGATACAAACATGCCAGTTGTACTTAAGGTTGACAAATAATGTAAACCACACAATCTGGTTTGAGGGAAACGACTTCACCACAATTTATTTTAGTGCTTTAAACATCACGCCAAACTCTGTAGTGAATTGCTAAATTAATGCCGGGCTGCCATCTAAATAGACATCTTCAGATCACAAGCATGTTATAGGGGGAATGGTTTCCTTTGAAATGGTTCCCACAGCTTAAAGGCTGTGCAGAGAAAAAATGTGCCCAGGATTCAATTGCTGCCAACATGTGGTGGCCACATTTCTCGGCTGCTATTGGCCAAGATGCGCAGTAAAGCTGAGGAAGCATCATTTGAGGTGGATAGATAAAGCGGTGATTGCAGAGAGACAGGGAATGTCATAAGCAGCTCACTCTGAGGAAAGGGATAAAGCAAAATAGCCTCGGTTCCAAGCTCTTAGCCTGGAAAAACGTGCCCTGCCCAGGAAGGCATCTGGTTGTCCCCATCACGCACTCTCGGCTGCTTGTGATGCAGCAAAGCCCAGCGAAAGCTCAGTGGATGTTTCTTCCCCTCTTGGTTTTCCATCGGCATCTTGGCTGATGTAATCAGCATCACTGCCCTCCCCTGCTCCCCTGGCTGCAGGCAACCAATGGCAATTCCCACCCGCTCGCAGCGGTACCCCGCATCTCTTGGGAGAAGAGCAAGTCAGATTCACTTGGCAGGAGACAGAGCTCCTGGGAGCCAGACCTCGCTCGCTGCTGTCGGGAGGCTGCACATGAGAATTGCAGGGAGCAAGAAGCTGATTTAACACCTTCCTCATCCCCAGGTCCATTTATGGGGCAGTTTGGAGAGATGCAAAGTGCATGCATGTGTGTTTGAGCAGGGCCTGTGGCATGGGGGGAAGGAAATCAGAGGTGACCCAACCAGGAGCAGCCAAAGAGAGGGCTGGGTGCAGGATGTACAGTGCAGTCCCTCCCATGTCCTCCCTAGCTGTTCTTTGGGTGCTGGGAGCTCATGGACCAGACCCTCATCCCAAAGCACTGCCTGTGCTGTGTGCTGCTGGCAGGGAGTAATGGGACCACAGCAGAGGGCAATGGGACAAGGGCAACTGCCCCCTCCAGCCCAAAGGGGCGAGGGAGGCTCGTGGTGGGCACTCACACCATGTATGTGCTTCACATATGCACATCAAACACTGGAGATACCCCGGCATCCAGCGGCCAGGCTCTAGCAAGCACCCTGTAGACAAAGAACAAGAAGACAAAGGAGAGGGAAGGGAGCTGTCACTTGGCCACTGTTCCCACCCCAGCAAGTTGGGTTTTGTTTCCCCATCACCAGCCCGAAATCCATCTTCCATGCTTTCGTGGCTCAGTCGCTCTTTCCCCTTATGGTTTCCTTCAGCTGAGCTGGAGGAAGAATAAAGAAATGTCTCTCCAGGCCCCAGCCTCTTACAAGGCTCATAAATATGTCTCTGCTTAAGAACTCAAGGATTAATTAACTCATGAGTATCTCCTAACCCAAGTTCTGGGAAAGAGCACCCTCCCATGCAGGACGCAGCAAGGCTGCAGGAGGCTTCCCCATGGCATCTCCCCTGCCTACAGGCTCCTGATTGGGATGCACCTGGGGCTGGGCAGCACCTAGCAAACAGGACCCCAGCTCCGCACCACCACTGCACACCGGCTGTGCCGTGCAGGGTCCCCGGTACCACGGAACACACGGGTGGCCATCAGCATCGGGCTCCCAGGCCATGCTGCCGTGTTGCTTTTACAGTGTTTTCAATTAGGTGCTTGACAATGCCCAGGCTTGGTGGTCCGCCATAAATTCTGAAGGCTGACAGTGCCAGGGGAAAGTTTGGACCGAGGGGGCTGGTGTCTCAAGGCGCATCTTGGGGTCTGGCTTTCAAGACACACCAGTGCCTTCCCTCCCGCATGACCCAGACCCAACCCCAAGCCACTTTGGAGCCCTACATCAGGGTGGCTGCCCCAGGGCCACCGGGTCTGCTGACAGCTCCTTCTCATCCACACAGCCCATCCTGCCTTGGGAGGTTCAAGCTGTGTTGGTGGGTGCCCTTTCTCCCAAGGGGCAGATGCATTCCCTGCATTGCTCCATCCCTGTCAGTGTTCAAGGCCAGGATGGACAGATCCTTGGGCAGCGTGTTCTGGTGTGAGACACCCATACCCATGGCAGGGGGTTGTAACTGAATGATCTTAAGGTCCTTTCCAGCTCAAACCATTCTGCGATTCTATGATTGGCACTGCCCTGTGGAGCAAAGCAGACCAAGGGTGCTGTGGCTTGAGGGTGTCCAGGAGCGTGTCCTTCACTTACGGCTCCTTCTGTCATCGTCACTTGGGCTGCCTGTGGCACCTACAGCCCTCCACAGCTGCGGGTCAGCAGCGTGGCCCCAGGAGCCCCATGTCCATGCACTTCTGTCATGGCCCTCTCTGAGGCTCAGCCATGCCCAGCGCAGCCCCTGGGGATGGAGGGTGTCTCCAGCAGCCGTCTGGTCCTTGGCACAGCGTGTCGGCTCAGTAATAGCCAGTCTCCAAAGAGCAGGAGCTGCCAGGAGCCACTCCTTCCTCAGTGGGCTTGTGCAGCGCTGGGTCCGAAACAAACAACTTTTGCAACATGTTTTGTTTTCCATCATTACATTTAAAAAGTAAATAAATCAAAGCCATTTTGCTGCCACTTCACCATGGCAAGTGTAACCTGAGCGCTGCTCGCAAGGGGAGGCAGTGCATGGCTCTGCTGGCGCTCAGGAACAGAGGAGGGATGGGTTGGGACAATCCGTGTGGGACCTGCCCTGCTCATTCCCAGAGGGGATGTCCCCATCCTTTGTGTCAGACTTGGAAGGGTCCCATGGTGGGCAGAGAGGTGCAGGAAGCTGCAATGCCAAAGCTGCATTGAGACTGTCCCTGACACACCACTGCAGCTGAGGATGCACCAGCACCTTCCTTCCCGCATGACCCACTCCTGGGATCTCCCCTCCCTCTGCTCCTGCACTGTTTCCCACCTTCCTCATCACTTCCACAGGGATGTCGTGGGAAGGAGTGAGCTACATGTGTCCATCCCGGGCTGCTGCGCATCACTTGGGGCTACATGCATGGAGCATCACCAAGCAGAGCCCCCAGCTCCCAAAGAGCTGTTTTCAGTCTCCTCCAGCAAGTCTTTGCCCTGTCCTCAGTGTGGCTGAAGGAGAGGCCCTGGGCACAGCTCCCTCCCAGTCCCCATCCCCATTCTCCAGGGCTGAAAGCACCTCAGAGGGCCACACTCACCCTTCCCAAGGACAAACGGACATGGCGCATCTGGCTGCAGACCCCATCACCTTCCCAGTCCTTTAGGACTCCCACACTGACCGGCCCCCAGGGATGCAGGAGGACACCTCGTCGCAGACCAGCTCCTTCTCAATCTGTGGGGCTTTATGGGCATTGCCATGGGCAGAGCCTGCCCGAGCTGCAGCGCAGGGTGGTGCACTCCAGATCCCCTGTGAATGCAGGGCAGGGAGGGGACCGGTTGCGCTGGAGCATCATCCAGAGGCCTGGATTTTCTCCTCTCCATGAAGGCAGCTGTCTGCACCCGGGACAGACCTTGATTACATTGGCATCTCAGACAAAGCGCTCACTGATGTCATGTGAAGTGGAACTTGGCCCTTGGTGCGAGAGGACTCGGAGCTGCTTCCAGCTGGCCTCCTCGCTGCTTCTCGCACTGTTTTTGGGACATAATTAATTTGCTCTGTTGGAGGGGTTGTTTCCAGCTAAGCAGGGATCCTCTGGGTTTACCAGTCGGTGAAAGTGGTTTCCAAAGCACAGGCCACACTTTCTTCTCAAGAGCTGGCTTGAAGAGGCATCAGCAGCATCCCAGGTTTCCTGCCCATCACCACATCATGCTGCTCTTTTGGATAAGCCCAACTGTTTAGTGTTGTCAGGTAACTCTAAATACAACATGAATTCTCTGCAGCACTACGGCACCTTCACTCTATGTCTACCATGTGCGCTGGCTGGCATCAGAGAAGCCATTAGGTCTGGGACCTTACCGTTCCAGGCTGACACAAGCTCCCTGGTGCCACTTGGGCTTCTCCTTCCTTCCTAAACCTTTCTGCCCCTTGCTCACATGCACACAACTGGGCTCTGTGTGTGCTCCCATCGGGTTCTGGCCTAAGCTGGAGAAGAGGAAACATTTCAGCAAACTGCTTTACCAGAAAACATGCAAGTGCCTTTTTTAATAACAACATCCAAATGAAAACAATGTGGGCTTCAAAGTCCGTCCTGGGGATGCTTTGTGGTTCACGGGCTTTCTGACAGCAATACTCCTTTCCATCCCATGGGATGCACCCGCAAGCACCAGCCCCTTTCCATGGTACCTGTGGTACCCAAGGTGCCCCTTGCCACTTGGCCACCCCACGGATCCAAGGTGCAGGGTCTGTGTGCTGGCAGGGCTGCGTTGGGATGCCTGGAATTCTGCCACTGCACAAACTGACCATTCAGCTGCTCCCTCTCTCCTGCCCTTTGCCAATACTACAGGCGAGAGCCCTGAGATCAGCATGGCCACGGCTAAAGGCAGTCTCCTGTTACTGAAACGTAAATGTTGATGTTTGAGGAGAGGGGATGCTGATGGAAATGGAGCTGGCCCTGTTTGTTTGTTAAAGCAGCTATTTTAAACAAGTTCTGTTCACACAGCTTGCACTTCGGAAGTGCCATAATATCCTAGCTCAGCGCTGAGCAGACAATGGTTCAGCAGTTGCCTGGGATTAGCGTGGTGAAGTCACCCTGGGAAGGGCATCTGGGAAAGGGAAGCGGTGCTTTTTGTGCTGAGGAGGCTGGGAGTGGTCAGGAGATGCTTGGAAAACTGGGATGCACACACGGTGGTGGCAGCCTGGCTCCGAGCAGGGCACCAAGCAGGCCTTGGCTGGGCTAAGCGCTTCAGGACATCCTTGCCCATGCACTCAGCATCTCTGCTTCTGTCCCCAAGGACAATGGTTAAATGCAGATGCTTCTGTTAAAGACTTCCCAAAGCAATAAGCCTGCAAATGGGATGCAGTGCCCTTCGGCAGCACTGTGGCTCTGGTGCCATGGTTCAGCAGTAGCCTTGGCAGCACTGGGATGATGGTTGCACTTGGTGATCTCAAAGGACATTCCCAACCTGGTTGATTCTGTGCTCTATGGTGAGAGGCATCCCCAGCCCTGATCCACAAGCACGGGGGACCAGGAGAGCCTCTGGGAGCCTCACATTGCCTGCACCAGGCGCCTGACATCACGGCCGCTGCTCCATGGGGCTTTCCTTGGGGAAAGCAGACAGGGCGCTTGGAGGGTGGCGGAGGCGGCAATGCCAATTCCTTTATTCATTACAACCTCGTATACAAATAAAATATTTACAAGCTTGCCTTGAGCTTTTAAAATGCCGTTTAGAATGTGTCATTTGCATTGTCTGCCTTCGGCTCCCTTGCACCGCGGCTGAGCTCGGAGGCGGTAAAGCACTGCTTCCACGTAAAACCCAAATGAGTTATGTTATTTGCTGGGGCAGGGCGAGGGAAGCACTTACCAAGCAGCTTCCTCAGCTCAGACATGACACCCAGCTGCCCTGGGCAGGGTCACACTGCCTGATGGGGACATCGCAGCCCAAGTCCCCCTGTGAGCATCACGGGGGTTTCATGGGATGGATGCACAGGGCTCTGGCACAGCATTTGTGGGCGCTGCTCCCACCACCATGGGCACCCAACCACAGGGTGACCTGGCCATGCTCCTGTTCACTTCTGCCCACAGCAGGATTTCATGCACATCTTTGGCTTGTGTCTTGTCAGCTCCCCATTTCGGGGGTCCTCAGCCCCCCAAGACATCCCCACCGGTCACAGCTTAGTCCCCCTTAGTTTTAGCAGCGGGCCGTGGGGCAGAGCCTCCTGCCACCTCGCATGTTTCCACTTGGGACATCCCAGAGAGCGGCTGTGGCAATGTCTGCGATGCCACAAACATCAGAAGAAGATGCAGAAGATTAAAGCAAATAAATCCCTGCCATCCCCTTGGTCACTCTGTGAATGCCAAGGCGTGAAAGCTCCGACCCGGAGGTGCACATGGAAACTCTCCACCGAGGGGAATTAACTGCAGGAGCACCAGCCCGTAGCATGAAGAGTTTTTCATTAGGGGCTCAGATGAAGCTTTCTGTTTCTTCCTCCTCTTGGTGAATCTTATTGTGATTAAATTAAAGGAATTCTCGTTAAAATGTTAATATCCTTCTAAGACTGTTTGTTGTTTTTCTCAGCTGTCTCTGGTCTCCTTAGGGCCTTTGCTGCCTTTTCCTAACGTTTTCCAGCTCTTCCTCTCTTCACGTCACCCTCTCCCCCTTTTTCCAAGGCAAACTGGAAAGTTACAGTTGTGGTTGACTCGTGGCTGCAGGCAGTGAGTCACACCGAGGATCCCCACTTGCAGCTCGTAAACAGGAGGGATAAACACACGCTCCCACCCGGAGCTTGGGGCTGCACCCGGGGGCCTCGCAATGGGATGGGGATAGGGACAGGGATGGAGATGGATATAGGGATGGGGATGGAGATAGGGGTAAGGACGGTAGTTAGGGACAGGGATGGCGGATGCTTCCTCACCGCCACCAGTCCCTCTTCCCGTCACACAGAGCAAACTCAAAGCAAAACCTGTGATCATCACCAAGCTGTGGGTCAGAGGAAAACCTGGGAAAGGAGCTGGTGACCCTGCTGGCTCCAGCTCCAGTCCACAGGCACCATGTGTACAGGGTCCACCCTTGTGGGCACTTCTCCCATCGCCATGTGTTGTGGCACACATGGCCCTTGGTGCTGCATGGGGTGAACACACAAGAGACTTCCAGCAGCAGCACCCAAAACTTACTGAGTAGTTAGTGAAAAGTAGAGGAAGGATAGGGTTTATTTTTCCACAGCCAAGGAAGAAACACTTATTTGTGGGCATTTTCCATTCAGGAGCATCCAACGCAAATACATTGTTCCTCTTCGCATTCCTAAGCATCTGGTATTTTGTGCTGTTAGAGTTTAATATTCTTTTCATTACTGATATCTAATACAGACAAGTCTTGAGGGTTACACAAAACATATGCGAACCTAATTTGTTTTTGCTGTGCCACATGTTTTTACTCCCTGCATCATTCACTTAGCCTTTTTTTTCTCCAATCATGTGGTCAGCAAAAAACTTAATGCTATTTTTAAGCATAGTAAGAAAGTGAAAAACACATTTACTGTGACTGCAGAGTAAGAGGAGCGGAGATCCCCCCTCTGCAAAAGTAACTGTTATAGTGCAATAGCAAAATGTGATATTGCTGTTGTCAAATGGCTTTTCTTCAGTGGCACAACGTGTCGAAGTACTGCCTTGCTTGTAAGACCAACTCCTAAGAGTCGTGGGTTGGGAGTCATTTCTTTGATGGACAGAGGTGAGAAAGGGGTTCACAAACGCATGGATCTGTGGCCAGCAAGCCGCCACCTTCCTCCATGCCATGAGGAACTTGCCTTCTCCCTGGACTTCATCCTGCTTGGAAGTCTTCCCTACATTTTCCTCCAACATCCCTCTGGAGAGATGGACACAAATTTGGTCATAGAATGATCCCAGACTGTTTTGGGTTGGAAAGGACCTTAAACCACATCCATTTCCAGCTCCCTGCCATGCGCAAGGACACCTTCCACTAGAGCAGGTTGCTCCAAGCCCCCTCCAACCTGGCCTTGAATGTTTTCAATAAATGGTTATTGAATACATCATCTTTAATGCTCCTTTTTTTCCCTTAAATTATCCAGGTGCTCACATGGGATCCATATTCATACAGGGGATAAGAAGGATAAATAACCGCTAGTTGTGATCAGCACGCCAACACTGATGAATCTGGGCTTTATTCTCTGCTCTGCAGTTGTGTGCCCAGTCAGCTGCTCAAGTTGGAGTTGAGCTTGTGTGGGAATCTTGGAGTCTGGAAATGAGCAGGAGAATCAGGAGAGATTGGGTTGCTGTGCGCAGGGCAGCTCCCTGATGCTGGAAGGGAAAGCCTATGGAGGTGTTGGCGGTGAGGCAGGCTCATTGCCATGGAAAAGAAGTCTCTGTAATGCAAATAAATAACCAGTATTAAATCACAACCAGCCTTAGATGTAAATGGATCTGAAGTCAAAACCTGGCCTTCTAAGCCTTGGTTGTTGGAGATCAGCAGGAAAGGGAAGGACATTGACATGATCCCCGTTCGGGTGCTCAAGCCTCCTCACCATGGCTGCTGTCCATTGCCCTTCTCCTTGCAGGTGATGGAGTACTCAGTTGCGTTAGGGAAACCTGAGCCCTGGCAGCTCCTCGTGCTTCAGACAACCCCGTATGCAGGAAATCCTGGTGCTGCCACATGCTGTATTCCCCGTTCACACACATGTGCCTTATTAGCAGTGTCAGAAGCCTCCAGCTTGTGGGTGACTGCTAACCATAACCGCCAGCATTAATCTCCTTCTTGGGGGTCATTTGCAACAACCCACAGAAATGCCTCAGAATTGGGCCACGTTGAAAGAAGCCTGTGGGTTCCTAAAAGAAAATGTTAAAAAAGAGCTTTATTATTTATTTATTTGGGCCTTTGAGAATTCTGGAGAACAGTAATAAAAGCCCTGTGGACATCTGGAGTCTTCCAGGCCAGGAATCCCAGGGTGGCCATGGCATAGGGCAGCTCCATTCATGGGCTGAAACTGTGGTTGCTGGGCTCTGTGTGCTTTGGTCCTTGCCTACCCTCTAGCAACCAAGTGATCTGGTATCAAAATCATCCATCCATCCATTCATCCCTCCATCCCATGATAAGTCTTGGTCACAAGCTATGATCAACCCAGTCACTGCAGAGGGTGCCAGGTGTATTGGTTATCATAGAGTCATAGAATCCCAACCTGGTTTGTGTTGGAAGGGACCTTAAAGCTCATCCAGTTCCAACCCTGTCGTGGGCAGGGACAACTTCCACTGAAGAAGGTCACTCCAAGCCCCTGTGTCCAACCTGGTCTTGAACACTGTTGGGGATGAGGCAGCCACAGCTTCTCTGAGCAACCTGTGCCAGCACCTCTGGAGGAATCTTAAGAGAAGAAATTAGAGAGGAATTTTAATTAACTAAAGGAGAAATTAAAAGTTTCAGAAAGAGAAATTGCATCTTGGCACAATGGAAGGGGAAAACAGCGGTGTTCCCAACACATATGCATCTATTCCCCCCAGCAGGAACACGCTAGAAACTGAAGTCAGGTGTCCCCATGGACCCCCAGCTTGCACAGCAAGGCAGGGGCCAGGTTTGCTGCGTGCTGAGCAGAGGTTGGATGCCATGTGAACCACGGGGTGCTGCACCATACATCTGGGTCAGATACACCCAGCATAAATAATCCATTGTGCTCCAGAGCCTGAGTCAGCCGAGCAGCTGGGTTCTCCTGCAGGTCATGTCTCATTTGGCCAAGATGCTGGATCCGTGTCATGAAGTACATCAAACCTGAGCCTCTTTGTTACGGACGAGGCCTGGCCTTCAAAGGGTTAAGGGTAATTTGAATGATTCCTTTTGTTTAGATTCATTTCAGGTTTCGTGATTTCTGTTATTACTGCATAAAATCACTTGCAGGCGCTCGAGGTGGGGGCTGGAGGGAAGGAGAGCTCTAACAGATGTGAGCTAATTGGAAGCACAGCAGCAGCACCAGCAAGTGCTGCACGGCTCTTTGGGGGCTGAGTGCTGCCTCAAAGGCTTCATCGCACCCTCTTTGTGCACTACACTGGCTGTGGGGAGTGACTGGGAGCGAGAGGATGTGTCAGGGTGGATGGAGGATGCTAAATAGCATCTTCAGTGGGTGTAGAAGCTCTGCTCGTCCCAGGTCACCATCATCCAGGGTGAGAGCACCAGGTGGTGCCCAGCTCCCAGCATCTCAGCTCAGCTTTGAAGCTGGATCATTCCGATTTCCATTCAGGTAACAAAGCTGGCTGAGCAAAGGCAAATGTGATAATTGCTGCAAAAAGCAGACTGTTCTGATTGCAGAGGCTGCCTGGGATGCAGGTAAGGAGTGGACACAGAGCTCTCCTCACCAGTGCTTCAGTGATGAGCTGTGTGCTGCTGAACAGAGACAGCCCCAGCACGGCTGCCATGGGATAGGACGGACATAGGATGGAACGGGATGGGACTGCAGGCAGTGTGTTTCCAGCATAAGTCATTGCTTATAGTGCAGCAGGGCACAAAAGCATTTTACAGAAGGAATCAGGGATAGGCACGAACCTTCTTCTCCCCCTCTTCTGTAGAGCTAGCATCTGCAGCAAGGGTGGCACCAATCTGTCCCATCCTTCTGTTAGCTGTGCCCCTTAGTGTCATTCCATGCATTCCACTCCAGCTCCCTAGGATGGAGCTGGGCCTGTGTGGTGTTGTCAGCTTGCAGGGCAGCCAGTCTGCCTGTCACTGAAAGCTCTGTCAGCAGCTCTACTATCTAATATTTAATATCTAATATCTAATATTTAACATCTAATCAGATATTAGGGAAAGAACCTTCCCTGGGAGGGTGCTGAGCACTGGCACAGGGTGCCCAGAGAAGCTGTGGCTGCCCCATCTCTGCAGTGCTCAAGGCCAGGTTGGACACAGGGGCTTGGAGCAAGCTGCTCTATGGAAGGAGCCCCTGCCCATGGCAGGGGTTGGGGCTGAATGAGCTTTAAGGTTCCTTCCAACCCCAAAACCACTCCATGAGTTTATGAGAGTACCCTCAGAATTGATCCCATGATGCTGGATATGTGCTGGTGCTGCTGAGAGTGGGAATGCCCTCAACCTGCCCCAAACCTGCTCCTCACACTGCAAGAGGGGTGAGAACCTAAGGAGGCCATACAATAAAAATTCAAAGCATCCCAATCCAATAAGCAGCTGGAGCTGCAGGTGCTAATGAGATTGTGCCTTGTCCCTTGTTCCTCAGCCTGCATCTGTCAAGGAGCATTCTCTGCCCCGCCATGGCAACATTTGCTTCAATTAAAGAATCTCTGCACCGCATCAGAGGGCAGATTCACCCGGGCAGGATCTGCTGCGTTCACCGAGCCGCTAGACAGCCTGTCTCTCACTGAGGATTACACTTCAGGATGCTCTCAGGCTGCTCGGCACAGGGAAACGGGGGAGCTGCTGTGTGAGCCTCAGGAACGTGGCTCAATTAACTTTTCTCACTCTCCTTTTGGGCAGACACAGAGTGTGTCTGGGGGGGTTCACACGCAGGCAGGTGACAGGGATTGGGATTAATTAAGGGGCTGACATTCCTGGAGCTGTGCTCTCCTGGGAAAGCAGCCTGGTGCTGGGAGCTGGTGGATCTCAGCAATGCCCACAGGCTCCAGAACCCCCTGCCTGCCTGGGGCACCTCACTCCTCACTCTGTGGCTGTACCAGGGAATCGCATCCATCACCAAACCCATTGATGTGGCTGGAGAAGCCGGACACGCTCCAGGCCAAATGGAACCTACTTGCCCCTGGAGAACAATCCCCATAGGGAATCCCTGGCTCCCTCAAGCTTATGGCTTATCCATCAGATATCCAAGGCTGTCACCTGCTTGCAGCTGTGTCACTGTCCTGCCCAGGCTCTGTCCTTTCTGGCCAGACCTGGTGGTCCTTGGGGACTGCCAGGACATCATTAAGTAATGAGGGAGGACTAAAGCCCAGGGAGAGCCTAGATCCAGGGCTGAAGCCACCCCACTTGCTCCTGTGTGAGCAGTGTCTGGTTGCAATCGACTGCAGGGCTGCAACGCCCTGAGGAATCCATCCTTGGGTACTTCCAGAGCATCTCACCTTCCCTTTGTCTGGAGCGTGAGAAGCGTTCTCTGCACCTTCAGGACTGAATTCCTGCAGTCCATCATTTTTAGTTGTTCCTGCTAATTGGCCTTGTACCAATAGGACACAGCTTTTACTGAGTGCTGGAAACAAGCCTTCAGCTCATCCATCATATCCCTCCTTAGCAGGGGTGCTTGGGGAGGGTGTCTGCAGGCAAAAGGCATCTACAGCAATGACCAAACCTCTGTGCTGCTTAGCAAAGGGCTCTTAAGGATGCTCCATGGGTATCCTTACACAACTCATCTGCTTGTCCCCCTGGCATCACTGCAACAGCACATAGAGCCCACAGCGGGTCCAGTCCAGTGCATGGCGCAGCCTCCAAGAAAGGCTGGGAGATAAAAGGGATAAAGCAAGAGCCTCAACTCCTTAAAAACCAGGAGCTGCTGGGCTTGGGGGTGTGTGCATCTGGCTTGGACCTGAGTGCTTTACTTTTGCAAAGCACAAAGAGTGTCTGCCTTCAGCTTGGCCTCATGACTCAGGGTCTGGGATGGGAGATGCTGGGATGCGTTACAGTCACAGCCCTCTCAGCGGCCAGTATTAATGAGAGCTGGAAGAGAACTTCGGAGCAGCAGCAGGGGAGGGAGGTTTGTCTGCCCGTGTCCTGTCGGAGAATGTGGTTCTTCCTTTGAAATCCCAGCACCTTCCACAACCTGGTCCGTTTAACCAGAATCCCTTTGGAAAGCGATCTGGAAATAGAGGGCTGACAATATCAAAACATCCTGTTTTGACATTTTCTGAATGAATCATTTTGATTTTTTTGCTTGGAATGACCTCACTGCCTTTTGTTGGTGAAGTGAAATAGATATTTACTGAAAAGTTTTAACCAAAACAAAGCGATTGATTCTTTGCCTTGTTGAAATGTTTCAGTCCCCCTCCCTCAAACTGAGCTTTGAGGTTTGAGTTTCTGAAGTATTTCTAAATATTATAGTTTTGGTCTGATTTCAGGCCAGATTTTGCAATCCCAAGGCGAGCCTGTTGGTCCGGCTGTGCATCCCAGACACATCCCGCCTGGACCAGCCCCTTCTGGGGTGGCACTAGGAGAGTCTCTCCCCTCCAATCCCAGTGGGTGCACAGCCAAGGGGCAGGCTCATACTGAGGAGCTGTCACCTAATCCCCAAAGCCAAGCCAGGTAGCCCCAAGCTACCTGGCAGCCAATGGGGGGACAGGGCCTGGGTGACCTGGCTATTAGCACTATTTGACAACTTGTTAGGATTAGAAAGCTCATCATAAAAAGCTCCAAAATGAGCTTTTTTTGTGTGTGTGTGCAAGTTAAGCTTCTCTGCCCCAACCAGGAACAGATGTCTGAACTGGTTGATGAATTGGAAACATCTGAAACAACTTTCCAAGCTGAAGTACAATAAATATACCTTTCATCACAATCCCTGCAAGAGGGTTTTAGAGGCAAAAATCACTGAAGTGTTTAATACGGCCCACGGTGAAGAATCATTATAACAAATGAACCAAATTAAATGAGAATTTCTCCCCATTTCAGTGACTTTGCTTTGACTCCAGGTGACACCTTTTGAGCTCACAGCGGGGCTTTGTCCTGCCCGAATCACTCCTCATTGGTTTAACACCAATAGTAGGCAAAGGGAGGATGGGGAAGTGCGGAGCCCTAAGGTGCCCAGGGTCTTCCCTGGCTGCATGGGCAGGATCCAGGTGCTTCTACACCAGGGTGGGTGGCTATTGTCTTTTGGGACATCAGGATCCCCATCTGTGGACTGCACAAATGGAGGCAGACACACAAGCCCTTGGTTCCCCTGGAGCCCTTCAACGTCTCCATCAACATCCGATGCTTCAACATCTTTGGAAGCTGCTGGTGAAGCCTGAGCTCTTCACTCACTGCCCCTAACGCCTGCCTTACCCTGTGTGCCACCACAGCCTGACATCTCCACGCCAGGATGGGATGCAGGGAGATGTTGGAGAGGTGATGCCCAGCACCAGGCTCTTCACCAGGGCATCACCTGCCAAAGCCAAGGAGCGCTCCTGGGGATGCACCTTCCTGCTCTGCTGCTGAGCAGGAGCCAGCCTGGTCCGGATCAGAAGCAATCTGCAAAGCATCCTCATGCTTCAGTGCCAGGAACATCTGTCAAAGCCATGGAGGGCTGCCTGCCAGAGTTCAAGTGGCTGCCATTCTCGCTGTTGATCCCATGACCTGGAGAGATGAGAATCTTTCAGCAGGAGTTGTCAGGAAGAGTTTATTTTTCCATGTCTCCACTTGGCTCATTCCGCTGAGCAAAGCCATGTTCTATTGATTTATTCTGAAATCACATGCATTTTCCTTTAAGAAACAAAACCCAATATTTCTTCCTTTGGAATTCATGTGCTTTGCTCAGAATCTGAGGGTCAAATTTGCAAGTGTGAGTACATCCATAAAAAGCTCCTGCACTGTCAGGTAGCATCATTTACACTTGGGAACCTGACCCTAGCACATGTGCTGATGCTCAGCAAGCAAAGCAAGTTGCCCCATTACAGTGAGGTGGAAACCTCCCATTCCCATTCTGCAGCAGCTCAGGGCTCCCCACTGGTGTCCTCATTGAGGGACAAGCATCACAACCCAACAGGCACGAAGGACTTTGGATTCTGCACTGGTAAGAGCTGTAAAACAATGCAAATAGATGCAAACAGAAGAGCAGCGGCTGACTCCAGTTTGGGTTGCTTGGCTCTGGCTGTCTTCAGGGATGCACAGTGATGGGGTTTACACAGATACACTATAGGAATGGCTGGAACATCCCCGACACATGCATTGACCAGGATGAGTCACTAGAACATGACTCATAAATAAAGCAGACACCTTTGATGTCTCCATTTTCAAACGCTCAGCGAGGCTGGGGAGCGCTGGGGCTATCACACAGATGTCTGTAATGGGATACTTATGCTCGCACATCACTTCCACGCCATCAAGTGATGGTGCCCCTTCTGAAAAGGAAGCATCTGCAGGGACTCATTTGCCTGGCTCAGACTTCCCGGGGGCCTCTTTGCTAATCCCAACCTGTGTTAACGGCACAGCTTTTGCTAGTGGTGTGGATTAGAGCTGGGATGTGAGACTCAGGTGCTGCCCCTGCATCCCACCGAACCTCAGGCTGCCATTTGCCTTATATTATGAGCACCTACATGCACATTGCTATTAAACCTGCAAACCACAAGGCAACTGGGTTGACTTTGTTTCGGCTGCGTGCTCCCCTCCTGATGCATTTTAGTTCATTGCATTTTGGTCTGTTTTCTGGAAAGCTTCACCTGAAATGGTTCAGTTGCATCTGAGATTGAGAAGAGGGGAAAAAGGTGTATGATGTCTTAAATACATTCCTGTAAACCACTTCTTTGAGAAACAATCATCCTTTCATACCCAGAGCCAGAGGACTGCAATTTGGCAGCTAGTAGCAAGGGTGGATGTCAGTCTCTTCTCCCGTGTGACAAGCTTTAGGATGAGAGGAAATAGCCTGAAGTTGTGCTAGGGGAGGTTTAGATTAGATATTAGTGCAAATTCCTCCATTAAAGGGATTGTTAAGAATTGGAACAGGCTGCCCAGGGGAGTGATGGAGTCACCATCCCTGCAGGGACTTAAGAGATATGTATATGTGGTGCCTGGGGGCATGGTTGAGTGGTGTATGTGGCAGGGCAGGGTTAAGGGTTAGGCTCAGTGATCTTGTTGGTCTTTTCCAACCTAAACAATTCTATGTGAGGGACACAGCTTTTTCTGTCCTTTTGAAAGAGAATAAACCCACTGATTTGGCCAAGCTGCTCAAATACCCTGAAAACATATGCTCACACTCTTGTCTTAGAGATATGTGACCTCCAAAACTCTACCATCTCTGCTGCATAGGGCATCAAAACCATGTCCTTTTGTTGGTGGTGGTGGGATGGGAAACCAGCATCCCATCAGCATCTGCAAAGTCCCTGGGTGCTCCATCAGCAGAGACTGGTGCGCCAGCAACCTGCCCCACGCACCCTCACCCCATTGCACCCCAGCCCTATGGGATGCCTGCATCCCTGTCGAGAGCTCTGCAGTGGCAATAGTTGGATCAAGGTGCAGGCAAGGGGCTGCCTGGTTCAGGGATGGGGGCTTGGTCCCATCCCAAGCCCCAGCATGGGAACTGGCGCTCTCTGAAGCAACTTCCTCGCATCAGGAAGGAACAAACCCCCACATTTTGGAAGCAGCCCCCTCCCTCCCCACGCCATCAAGTTTAGGGTTTCACGAAGCTGCCTGGTAATGGGTTACAAATGCACCTATCAGCTTTACATTTGTTTTCATTCAGGCTCAGTGAACTCTCCACCCAACCTGGCGGTGGGCAGGGAAAGGTTCCCCCCTGCCCCGCTCCCCTCGCAGCACACCCGCAAGTGAATTGTTCTTCCCTAAGAGAAACCAACACTGCTCCGTGGCAAATGGGATTTCGGTTAAACCCTGGGACTTATGTGCAAATCCTCCTTGCGCAAAGCGGGCACGAGGAGACGGAGCCTCCGCACATGGTGTCAATTGGCTCAGCCCCGCGGAGACGGTGGAGCCGCGGCGATGGAACCCTGGGATGCTGAGCATTGCATCCATGGATCCCAGGCATTGCACCCTGGGATGCTGGGCATTGCATCCATGGATCCTGAGCATTGCATCCATGGATCCCAGGCATTGCACCATGGGATGCTGGGCATTGCACCCTGGGATGCTGGGCATTGCATCTATGGATCCCAGGCATTGCATCCCTGGATCCCAGGCATTGCATCCATGGATCCAGGCATTGCACCCTGGGATGCTGGGCATTGCATCCATGGATCCCAGGCATTGCACCCTGGGATGCTGGGCATTGCATCCATGGATCCCAGGCATTGCACCCTGGGATGTTGGGCATTGCATCCATGGATCTCTGGCATTGCACCCTGGGATGTTGGGCATTGCACCTTGGGATGCTGGGCATTGCATCCATGGATCTCTGGCATTGAATGACTGGATCCCAGGCATTGCATCCATGGATCCCAGGCATTGCACCCTGGGATGCTGGGCATTGCATCTATGGATCCAGGCATTGCACCCTGGGATGTTGGGCATTGCATCTATGGATCCAGGCATTGCACCCTGGGATGTTGGGCATTGCACCTTGGGATGCTGGGCATTGCATCCATGGATCTCTGGCATTGAATGACTGGATCCCAGGCATTGCACCCCTGGATCCTGGACATTGCACCCTGGGGTGCTCAGCAGTGCACCCCTGGATGCTGGGCATTGCACCCCTGCATCACTAGCATTGAATCCCTGAACCCTGGGCACTACATTCCTGAATCCTGGGCATTTACATCCCTGGATCCTGAATATTGAATCCCTGGATGCTGGGCATTAAACCCACAGCTCTTGGACATTGCACCACTGGATCCTCAGTGTTGCAGCCATGGGTCCTGGGCATTGCACTTCCACTTCAGCCACAGAGAAATAATCCCAGGAATGATTAAAAATAGCAAAGTCTGAGTTCAAAGAGCCTCAGAAAGCTCTGGTGGTGCAATAAGCATGGCAGGCACTGGCTAGAGATCATAAAAGAGATCTTCTGAACATGATTGAACTTCTGGAGATGCAATAAAGCACAGCTCCCGATGAGCCAAGCAAACAGGTCCTGTCTGGACCACGTGAAACTGAAACTAAGCAAAGTCACCCATTTCTAATTTAGCTACATGGTGATTACATGGGCTCTCGGCTGAAAAGCAACAGGGATTTTGCTTTCCTATGATGAATGAGCGTTCCTGGTGTCTGGAGTAGCAGCTGTCATACAGCTTCTGGTTGTGCCAAGAGAGAAACTTGGAAAGAGACTTCTGAGCTTCACTTCTTTCTGATCCTGAGATTTAGGACCCAAATACGATCAAAAAGCCCCTTTGTCTGTCCTGCAGCTAAAGAGTAATGAGCCACCTTAACGCGGGTCAAACTGGACAGCACAGCCCCAACACTTCCAGCCCTGCGAGGTGGACGGGAGCTGTCCCAGCCCTCACCCTGGAGTGTTGCAATATTCCTAAAGGAAGGTGACCGAGCTCCATGCATGACACAGACTTCAGAGCATCGGACATGCCACAGCTCTGGGGTTTGTGTCTGCTGTAGCTCCCTAATGTCTGAGCGAAAGCTGCAGCCATCGGAAGATCTGCTTCCTGGGCAATTATCCCAAGATATTCCTGGGTCCTTCAGGATCACTCTGCTGCAGAGAGTTCTCAGATGGAACAAATCTATTTCATTTAGTGGTCTGTTAGCAATTGAAGTTGAAGAAGTGGTGCTCAGCTCTATTGTTTTCAGAGCGGGATGTTTGTGTGAAAGATTTCTTTGATTCAGGATGCTGCAGTATATGGAGGAACTGCAGGCACTATACAATAACAGCACACTTGTGAAAACACAGATAATGGACCGGGAGCTGATTGCTAGCAAGATACCAGTGTTGTTGTTTATTTAAAGGGATGTCATCAACTTAAAATTCATGTTTAATTTATAAGTTAATTTATATGCTGAGATTGGAGAGATCTTGCCCTGACTCAAAAGAATGAGGTCAGGAGCGAGTGGTTTTCTCTGGTTCACCCATCTTTGTGCTCATCTCAGCCATGCATTGTCTTAGTGCACAGAAATACTCACTGTAGTAAAACCAAATACATGTTGACATCCTTGCCAGCCATGGACGTGGTCACACAGCTCCCTGACTTCCCGAGCAGCACAAGGGGATGAGCAGTTTTCATCTTCCCCCCTTCCTCTTTCTGAATCCGTATCTGGTTTGCATTAATCATCCTCATTGTTCTAATCAGAGTATCTAGAAGATGAGCAGCGGCGATGGGGTTTCTCTGAGCTGGTGTGGGATAGCGGGTGTGAGGCTGGTGTGGGGCTGCAGACCTCATCCCTGCATCCAACCTACTGCAGTCCCACTGTGACCTGCACACGTGTGCCAGTGAACTGAGAGCATTCACAAGGTGTGTTTGAGGACCACAGCCGCATCCTCCCTGCTCCTCACAGCCCTGGACTAAACAAACCCAGTGCTGCTCATCCTTCCCCACAGGCTCCAGACCTTGGACCATCCTCCCTTTCCCCTGGAGCATCCCACCGCGGTCCATACCTTCCATCCCCAGGATGCAGCTCCCCAGCCAAGGACTCCCAGCAGCAGAGGGGAGAGATGGGCACCAGCAGCCTGTGTTTGGGGCAAGCTGGGGTTGTGCAAGGTGATCAGCCATTGAGGCAGTGCTGAACCCCATTCCCTGCCAGGGCTGAGCCCCATTCCCTGCCAAGGCTGAGCCCCATTCCCTGCCAGGGCTGCAGACACAGCGCTCTTCTTATGTGATTGCAGTTAAGCAGAGAAAGATCTCACTTCATTCACCCCCAACTGAATTACTAGCAGCCGTCCTGGGGCTCTACTTTCATAAATGAAATACATGCTGTGATGACTGCTCCATTTGCCAAGAGCTTGTTAATGGGTGACCAAGCGCAGTGTTCTCCTGATTGCACCAACCTCCTCCGGTAGTTTACGACACCAAGCAGTACCAGAGCCCAGAGGAGGCAGTTAGCCTTGTTGCTGGCACATGATGAACACAAAGAGGCTTATTTTTGTGTACAACCAAGCTCAGCTTTCGGTGATCAGTGCATACTGCCTGGCTTGGCTGCTTATGGGGCATCTTATAGAAACACAGCAAGACGTGCACCCACTTCCTGAGACAGGGACACCATCAGTTTGGTGGACTCAGCCTGCATCAGTGAGGTTGGAGACCTCATGGGGGGAGAAGGATGCTCCAAGAGCATCAGTCCACCACACACAATGCTATCACTGCTTATCAGGCTTGAAGTATTAGCATAAACATTGACATAGGACTTAACGACTCAAACTGAGCTTGGCCCACTCACACCACAGTGACATTAAGCAAATCTGCTTCTTATTTGTTTTATCTGTGTAATGAAGCAGCAGGGACAGCTCCATAATTAAGGTCAAGCTGAGTGCTGCACTCACAGAAAAACTCATTGCAAACTCTCCCTGAAATGCCATCATTTGCAAAAGAATGCTTCTGAAATTTTACAAGAAAGTCTCTCATTTAGGTCAATGCTTTCAGTGGGAATCCCTCTGAAAGGGAAGGTTTAATACCCCAGGATCAAAGGAAATAAAACATCCCAAGTTATGAAAAATGATCACTAAAAATGGCTATTAATCCTGAATAAAAATGCTGTTTTTTCACTCAGCTCTCCTGCCAGTGCTGGGAAGGCAGAGCAGGGAGGACAAAGGACAGGAGCATGGGGGTATGGGGACACGTGGAAGCAGAACAGAGTCACCAGCATGGGGGAATGCAGACCTGAGCAGGATCAATGCTGGGAGGTGACCCCAAAGGGATCGGATGGGGCTGGGGATGGAGGGGCAGGAGGAGCAGCAGGATCCTGCCCTGGGCACTGCCATCAGCAAGGCCATCATCAGACCCCATCCGTTGTCCCTTCTGCCCACTTGAGCACTGTATCAGTGTGGGCTCCTCAGGGCCATGGGCTGTAGTGTGCCATGGAGTGTCCTGTGCCATGGGTTGCCCTGTGCCATGGGGTTCCAGAATACCATGGGCTGCTCTGAACAATGGGCTGACTGTTGCGGTGCCATGAACTTTGCTGGTGCTCAGCTCCATCCCAACCCCTCATGGCCCAGCCTGGCTGCTGCCTTCCCTCCTTCTCCCTCCCTTCCACAAATGCTCTTTTTTTGCAGCATCATCTGGAACCAGCTGCAGGAGGAAACAAAACCAAACCATCCTCTTGCTCTGCTGGCTGTGGGTTTGCAGCACTCCAGTGCTCACAGCAGGAAGGACATGGCTCTTCGGCTGTAACCCAGCGTGAGGACATGCCAGCGCTGTCCAGGGAGCTGAGCTGGGCTGTCCTCCACCCCTGCCTAAGGAACGGTGGGTGCAGACACCATCCATCAGAGCTCTACAGGGTGAGGGTGTCTCATTTGGAGAGGCCGGGGGTAATCTCAGCTCAGCACTTCAGGAAGATGAGAAGCACACAGGAGGACCACGGCACATCAAGAGCCACAGCCCATCACCCGTGCTCCAAGGGGCTGGGGTCTCGTGGTGGGGCAGCAGTGGGGAGCAGCAGCACAAACTCACATCTATACGTCTTGAACCAGTTCCCAGCCCGGAGGCAGCAGCACAGGCAGCCACATGATGGGGCTCCCTCTCGCCAAGCAGTGTCCCACGCACCGGGGACTGCGGGGTTTCCCTTGCCTGGGAGTGACATGATTAATAGTCTCATTACTGCAACTTTCACTGACACACGCTCTCTTGCTTGTACACAACTGTTGAGTCCTCGCTCTCGGTGCCAGCTCTGATTCATATGTCAATAAACTCAGTGAAAGGAAAGTGGCTTTCCTTGCCAAACTAAACAAACAGTATCTTTTAGCTCAGGGCTACAGCATCCCCGGGAAATCAGCACCAAGGGGCATCGTGCTGCCATCACCCCCTGCTCTGCTGATGCTCCCTGTGCCATGCCTATGGCCAGGAATGGAGAGCCCTGGCCCCAAAAGTCCTGTGCTCCTCTGCCCATCCATTGCCAACACCTGACAGCGGAGAGTGGAAAGGGATGGGGGAATGCAATGTTTAATGGCACTTTTGTCAATAAAAAGGAGTTCTATTGGCCCATATCCCTCCTGAAACTTTAATAAAAGTCGAATGATAGCTTTTTCTTCTCTCCTTTTTCATTTATTTCTAATTCAGACCTGCGCTGGGGCCAGATCAAGAATGCTTTTAACCGTTCAAACAGGCCTGGTGGAGGCATGCCCAGGAGCACGGCATGCAGGAGGAGGCTCTCCCACAGGTCTTGAGACAGGCACTGTGCATAGCAGCCTTCCCATGCGCTGCCTTATGAGCATGGATGTCTCCAGGGCTGCCCTGCACCAGGCCTTGGCAGGCAGCAGTGTTCCACCAACCCCAGGAGGTCTCACCACACTTTCCCTATGCTGCCCCTTCCATTATGCAGGGAAGTGGCAATCAGGACCCCCCTGTGAAAACTGCCGTTTCCTTTGTTCTTCCTGGAATTCAGATTAGCTTCACTTCATGAAGATGATGAGATTTAACACAATGTCTTTCTCTAGTTTTAATGAAGTACAATGATCTGCCAGAGCTCTGGAAACACATCTCCTGAAACAGGCTCAGGGACAGCCTTGAGGAGCAGGATGTACACCCCCGGCACTCACACAGCGGGACTTGAGCCCTACTGCTAATTCTCCTGGCTTTCATCAAACCCTTTTGCAACACCAAGATGTTTTCCCTGCCTCATTCCCCACACAGAGCGAGCAGAGTCCCTCCCTGCTAATGGGAGTCCCAGCCCCGCACAGCATCGTCCTGCTCCCGAGCAGGCAGAGCACAGCCAGGAAACAATTCCAATGCTTCAGATGGGATCAGTCATTGTCTGTTCGCACTGACCATACATTCTCTGGAGGAGCTTCAGCCTTAAACTCACACTCAGGGGGAAGGGACATCTCTGCTGTCACTGTGGCTCTTGGGGGACCTGGAATACCAGGATGCCAGGATGGGGAGAAGGCATGAGAAAAACCATGCTTTGAGCTTGTAATGACCTGCAATTGTGTCCTACGATCTGGAACTTCCATTTAGTGGGAAACCTCTGCTTTCCATAGTGTCTGAACTAAGAGCAGGGGAGAGCAGGCCTGGGTGAGCCAGCATCACATTCACATGCAGCTTTCCAAGCAGTATCATTTTCATATGTAAATGTAAGGATGGGACTATTCAGGAGGATGTGGACATCCAGGCTTTGATTTCCACATTCTTCTCATCCACTTTGCAGTGAAATATTATCATAATCTCTCTTCTTGGATTAACCAGCCCTCCAGCTCAAGTTCAGGGTGCTCTCCTCATAAGGCCAAGAGCTACACATTGACTCACAGCAGATAAAAGGTGTTCCCTTGGGATAGACACCAGGGAAGCAAGATGCTGGTTGAGCCTGGGATTGGTGCTCAGCTCTTCCTAGCACCTCACGCCCTCAAAGCCTGGCCACGCAGACTCTTCCAGAACAAATTCCACACTTCCCTGGTGGAAACAGCTGGAATCGCCAAAGGATGAAGGAAGATGTTTTCCATTAACACATCTAACACCCCCATTAATGTGTCCTCGAATACATGTGAGTGCTAATGAGATTTCACTCTGACACTGTAGGAGGAGAGAATAATTGGGGCTCCTTTCATTTACAGCTGAATTAATTGCCTGAGCTGAACCCTTTTGCAGGAGACAGCAGCTATCACAGGTGGAAGCAAGGAGGAAATGAGTGATTATGGGATGCCTGATTACAGGTGTAAAAGCAGGTGAAAATGAGCAGTTTTGGGGCAGCAGTGCCGATTTGGGTGTCCTTCCTGAGGAGGTGGGTGCAGGCACAGAGAGCAGAGCTATGTGTGGGTGCCTTACAACAATCCTGGCTGGCTCTTTACTTCCCTATAGCTTTTGCTTCTGCTGTATCCTTTATCCAGGGGGTCCTCCACTGGCCAAATGCAGCTCTGGAGAAGACATTCACTCCCAGGACAGCCTGGTTACCTGTGGTGCATGGGTGCTGTAGCTGGGACCCTGGATGTATCCCATGTGAGGTGATGAGTTCTGTAGCCCCAGCTACACTGAGCAGCTCCCATTCCACGAGAGCTGTGCAGGGATGTGCTGGGAAGCTTTCCTGGTGGAATGTGGCTATGAGGGGAATATTTCTCATCTTAGCAAATGAGAAAAGGGGAAAAAATAAGGTGAGCGAATGCTTTATTTAATGGACAATTTAATTGCTGACATCTGTGATAAAAGCTGTGTTTTCCAAACTGGAATTTGTTTCTATCTCAGGATGAAGTAGGGATGTGTGGGCAAATTCTTTGGAGAGTCCCTTTGAGTCCCATCCAAGGAGGACAGGGAATGAAATGTGGCACATGTTAAACATGTAAATGAGGTACTGATTTACTGATTTATCTGTTTCTTGCATGAGATCTTCTTTGGCTGCATCAAAATTACTGTATTATTTATAAGCCTTAAACATTTAAAATTAGATGTGTGGTTTTAAAACAAAACATCAAAACCTTAATGCAAACCACATTGTTTCAATAAGAAATTAGATTAAAAAAAGCAAATTCAGAATGTTTCTGTGCTGGATCAAACCTGCACCTCATGTGGTTCACATCCACATTGGATCCATTCTGCAGGACTGGGTTCTCTTTGCAATGATTTGCAACAGTGAACTCAAAATAAACAGATCTGGTTTCATTCATGGAATATTTCCTTGTTATTGAAAAGCATCATTTTGTGCACTGTCCCTTGACGTTTCTTGGGGAAATCCTGGAGACTCGCAGCTCATCCGAGGCACCAGGACATCATATCGGAGCCAGCCATGCGCCACACATGGAAGCGGCTGCTCTTCCCAATGCGCTGCCGCTTTGCTCTCTGCAGGCTGGGATCATCTCTCGCATGGCAAAAGCACATTCCTCAAGGCAGCTGGGCCTTGCTGAGCCATTCGATAGAGGATTTGGAGGAATCCAAGGGGCAGGGCTTGCTTGCCTGCTTCATCCCGCAGAGATGGTGTCAACCGAAGCAACACAGTGGGGCTGTTCTACCCTCTCCAAAGATGCTGCTTTGGTGTGAGGGGACCCTGTCTCATCCTCTGCATTGTGCAAGCACCTTGACACCTATCCTGCACTGAAAGTGTGGACAAGCAATGCAGGAAATCTGCCCTGGAAGGATAAATCGCTAAATCACACGCTGCAGCTTGAACACTGGCACCATCTCAGCTCCTCTCCCCTGGAGATGTGGGGATGTTTGTAGTCCATAGACCCCACCATTGCCCTGTCCTTTTCCAGAAGTAAAACAAGGTATAAGAACACCTCACTTGCAAGGAATTGGCCTTTCCAGAACCAGGCTGGAGCTCACTTTGGTGATGGGAAGAAAAGGTCTGAGGTGGCTGCCACACAAAGCATCACAAATCGTGCCTTGGAGCATCATGGAGTCCTGGATTTGGTTGTGCTACAGCTTCCAGCTTCTGGTTATCCATGCAACTGGTATGTTCTTCAAATGGGGGGAAAAATGCTGATGTGTCTCACTCCCCCACCAGGGCCGTTGCCCCAACGTCATCAGCCCGTAAACATGTCAACAGCAAAACGCAAACCAAATTGCAGCAGAGAAGCGCGACCATAGGCAGGATCACATCGGCTGGTTTGCTGCAGAGTCTGTAATGTGCTTGCAACAGAAAGTTGAGAGAGGATGAAGGACCCGGAATGCCACATCATGGAATAGGACTCACTTCAACAAGTTGATGTGCTGTGGGCTGTGCTGTACCTGTTCTGGGTCACATTGCAGCGGCCAATGCTCCCAAATCAGCGGCTTTCTCTCCATGAGGGTGGAAAGAACCAAGAATCCATCTGACCCAGAGGTCATGAGACTCATCCACAGTGTCAGGCACACAGCTGGCATCACACATCCCCTCTGTGGAGCCCCGTAGCCTGCTCTGATGTGTGATAACAGGCAGAGCAGCAGCACTGAGACATCCCAGAGGCGCAAACAGCAAGATGAAGTATGGACCCATAAAACATAGAGCAAAGAGGGAGCTGCTGCTCTCTGAGCCGCTGGGCTGCCCTCGGTGTGTGGGTCACAGATGTCACTGCCTATTGTCCTCGTGGGGGTCTCCTGTCATCCTCTTCCCACTGATCCTGATATATCTTTTCCACTCCCGGCTTTGTGGTGTCTGCTGTTATGAGTCAGCGTTACCCTCTATGGCTCTTCCCCTCCATCCTTCTCAGCACCCACTCCACACTCTGAAAACAAGGAATCTTACTGGAGGACAGGAAGCGTTTGCTAACGCCCTCTTTAATGCACATTTTCCTAAGAGCGATGGAGGAGCAAGAACTGCAGGAATTGCTCATTTCGTTTCCTGTGGTTTCATAATTTTCTTGCTTACCAATTTTGAATTTCACAAAGCTTGTGGTTTCCCAACAGCCTTCGTCTGTGGGGAGGATTTGTTTCAGTAGCATACTGAACTGACATCAAATCCCAAACAAGAATAATATGACAGCAACTGGCGTTCTAAGCTATGTGAGACAGAAATACAAATACCCCACTGGCTGCGTTTGGTCCAGACAAGGAAGCGAAGCCAAACATCCCATTGGCAGCAAGGTCACCTCTGAGTGTCACTGACCTGAGGTCCTGGGGCTCCATCTCTATGCAAAAGGTACCCAGGGCCACCAGCCTGCGCTGATCCCTGGCCTTTGCCAGTGGAAAACGTCTAATTGCATGCTTGAAAACCATCGTACGTTACCACTGACTTTGGGTCATGGCAATGACTGTGCTGCAGCGGGTGGCAGGCTGGGAGCAGAGGGGGCTCGGGCGGCTTTTCATCCACAAGGTATATTCAGCTTGTGCACTGGAAGCCACTCAGCATCCTTGTGCCTCTCAGCCTTGAGCATCACCCTGCTCTCCCAGCAGCGCATGGCCATCACCAGGGCTGCCCCTCACTGCTGCACATCCATGGCACTCACAGGGATAAACAGCAGGAGAAAAGGAGACTGGAAGAGAGGAAAACATCTTCCTAAATAAGCAGGTGAGCCTCTGGCACCAGCCTCGCTCAAATGATGTTTGGCATCGGGTGAGCACAGGCAGTAACCCCAGACAAGGAGAAGTAAATCTCTGTGTGGGCAGCGGGGCTGGTGCAGCTGCTGGAGCTCAAGGTTGGGTGAGGGCTCCATTCCCATGGACTCAGAGCTTGACCTCTGTCAGAGGAGTTAAGTGGGTGCACCAAGGAGAGATTTGTCCTGTGGCAGCTGAATGGCAAGCTGAAGGATGTCAGCAGAGCGAGTCCTGCTGCCTCCAGTGGCCTCGCATCAGGTCTGTAATGGATGAGGCCGCAGCGATGCTCCACGCTGACCTCGGCAGCTGGAGGTGAGCCTTGTGCAATAGTGCATGAAAACACGTCTCTAAGTGTCTCTCTGGACCGATCCGCTGTTGATTAGGTACAGTAATAGCTGCTAACATCCTCCTCTGGAAACTGCTGGAGAGTCAGCTTGTGTTCATTGAAAATAAGCTTTCGGAGGTGAAGAGAAGCCTATTGGTGAGGAAAATACGTTTGTGAGCTCAGAATTTATAGCCTGCCCCTATAAAGCTGTCCAGAATCCACGGATCTTTCCTTCAGATATTCATGTTAAAATAATTTTCATTCTGTTAAATGAAAAGTGCTTTAAGTTTGGCAGGGCTGCGCTGCTCATGCTCTCACCACTTCATAAATAATACTGTATAATAACAGCTCCGAATCAAGCAGAAGAAGGAGGGAAGGGGGGCTGAGATCTGCACCGAGCTCTCCTTGTTGGCTGTAAATATCTCTCGCCATGATGTCAGCCCTTCTGACAGAGGATCTGCCCAAATCACTACCACATGTGTAGCCAGGGGATGGGCTTTACCTGGACTTTCCACTTCTTGAGTACTGTGGCTCGCTGTCTTGGCAGCGCTCTCGCACAGCTCATGGTTGGAGTCTCCTCTATATTCTCCTGTTAATCAGCTGCTAATATTGGACAACGTGATTTCATCAAACCAGCTCAGTTTTATTCCCCCCATGCGCTTTTTTTTCACCCTAAATAGAAAATGACTTCACACTTTCCTGAACGTCTCCGCTATGGTTGAGCTCAGAACATGCAGCCCTGGGAACGGGGAGAGGATGGATGAGAGCTCCTCATTTGGATGCAAACCAGGACCCACATAAGGGCAGAGCAGAGACGGTGCCACCTCCGGGAGGGCAATGAAGTGTCAAGAAACGAACACCTTGCTGCAGAAGATGCATGCAACTGTTTGAGGCTTCACTGCAAGTGAAGTGCATCTGCCATGGCCATCCCCACCATGGCAGTGCTGCTGGAGCACGCCAGTCCAGCGAAGAACACGGCTTTTAGGGTCAATACCACCTCTAATGACCTTTAAACACTATTGACCAGCCCTCGAAGGGGCCGAATTAAAGCAATCTGCCCAGACACGGCCTGGGTCTGACTGAGCCCAGGGAGGGATCTGCCCCTCACCCTGCAGAGCAGCCTGGGGGCTGAACGTGACCCCCCCCTCCCCTGGATGGAGCTTTTTCTCCCTGCATGGCTTCATAGCCTTGACTTTAATTAGTCTGCTCTATGAAGTGGTTTGGGGATGCAGCTTGCATGAAAGGCACAGTAAAAAAGAGCGCAGTGGAGTACTAAATAGCAGGACGTGTCCACATGTGGCAGATGTTAGTCACATTGCTGAGCCCTTTGTCTGGAAGGACTTGGCCACATACACCCAGTCTCCTCTGCCATGAGGAGCTGAACAGGAGCTAGAAAAACGGTGTGTTTTGGCCCAAACCTTGAGAAATTGTGTATAATAACCCTTCACTCACATGGAACTGCAGCAAAGTGTTTGTAGCATGCGTTTGACTTGAAGCACGAGCTGTGGCCTCCTCACCCCAGCACTGAGCCAGTGCTCTGGCTCCTGAGCTCCCCAAGGTCTATGCGGGTGCTCAAAGTTAATGACACTCAGGGTGGGTGTTTCCCATGTCTGAGCAAGGAGACCTCAGGCTTGTGAAGGGGTGGCACTCGTCATCCAGCTCCAGGCTTCCTTATCCAGCTCCGGCCCCAGCCTTTGTGCTGGTGGGAGGGAGCTCTCTGAGGATTTGGCTCAAGGCAGACAATGATGCCATGAGCAGAGTTTTTCTCAGTGCCAACAAGTCTAACCTAATAAAAGGGGGAAATTTCCACTGACCGCAGGGGAGCAGGATGGTTGAGACAGAAAAAAGAGGTGGAAAATTATTTATGACAGTGTAATTGCATTTGAGACAACTTGTATCCAGCCAAGATTCCACAAGAAATTTAGGAAAGAACGACTTTAGGTCAATCTGGTTTGCTGTCCTGTGTGTGTAGGGGTGAAATTTCCCTTGTGAAAATTGGACTCTGCAACCATAGAAGAGCTCACAATCAAAATTAATGTGGAAAATGAATTGCTGGCTGGCATCCCTGTCAGCAACAGACACTCACTTTAACTCTGCATCCTGCATGTCCCAGCCTACCCAGCCCCATGGAGCTGGCATTTCCCTCTGGCTCCTTTAAAATCTGGTTTTATAGTGCCCGGGGCTGGAGGGAGGAACAAAAGATGCCAGAGCTCTGGGCAGGGTGGCAGAGGCTGTGTAACCCCAGCTGGGTGAGGAGGGGTTCTCTTGCACTCCAAAGGGCAGGATCCCGCTCCTGGTCCTCCTCGGGTGATGCCTCAGCCGGGGCCACCCCACCATGCACTGACTGTCCCCATCACCCCCCTGGCACCTCTTTGGGGGCAGCTTTAGGTGGAGTTTCACACCCCACAAACCAGGTCCCTTCAGCTCTCCCCATGGCTTCTCAAAGCTCTTAGGACCAGGTTGCTGCTCCCTGGTCAGCACAAGTGCTTGAATCTTTAACACACGGGGAATACGCGCTCCTCTGCAGCTCCAGCTGGACTCAGCATCACACTTTCAAGCTTTTCCCAGCCACCAAAGCCAGAAACCTTCATTTCTGCAAGCAAAGGTGAGAGCTGAATGAGCTCATGGGAGAGTCTCTCCCTGGGCACATTCACCGGAATCCAGAAGTTGGAACATTAAGAAATAAAACACCAGTTACTGCAACAAGTCGGAAGACCAAAGGCTGTTGGCTCTCTCCAGCAGAAACCCAGGACCGCAGGAGGAGCACCAAGCCGTGCCAACGGGGAGCAGCACACAGGCCGTGGAGGTGCTGTCTGCCCACGGAGAGGTTACTGGATCTTAACCTGGCCCCGTTAGAGAATGTGCTGCTAATTCCAGTGGTTAATTTTATTATGTGTCGTTTCCCTCCGTTATTGGGTTCAAAAGATGAAGCGTAAATGTAGGGTTTTAAATTGTCCAGATTGCAGATCTTGCCCTTGGGAAAGCTTCAATCTCCTCTTTTGTTTTCATTTAGGTTTTTTACAGGTCTGCAAATGTGTTTGTTTTAATAATGCAGCTGCAGGAGAGATTAAAAAAAGCAAGTATCGCTGGCATTTAATATCTCTAATCCAGCAGTAAGACAAGCCTGCCGACTGTTTGCTTAATGTTCGACATCCTTTTCTGATTAAGCAAAAGGTTTGAAGTGATTATAGTTTATTTACAACAAAAATGGACTTAAATGAGAGTTAATTCCTCCCTCTTCTCCCTCATTGGGCCGCTTGCCAGTTAGCATGTGTCTGCTCAGCTCCCTCTTCGAGAGCATCCACAGAAGCCACGGGCAGATGTTCCCACCAGGGCTCTCCAAGGAGAGGTTCTCCTATGAGGGCCTCTGGGGATGAAGGATGCCCTGGGGTCCCATTCACCACACAGGGGCTCAGCCCTGGCACCGCTGCCCATCTCAGGTGGGTCCCCTGTTCTGCTGCCCCTGCAGAAGGTCCAGCTTGAGGAAGCTTTGATTTCAAGCACCAGTATGCTTTATCTGTATTGCAAGAATTCACTCCAGTGAGTGGTGGGAGCAGAGCTGGGAGTGTGGTTCATATCCCCCCATTGCCCTATACTACAGGGAGACAGCAAAAAGGGAAAGATTAAAAACAGAAAGAAGAGGTGAGAGTGATGGAAAAGAGAAGGCAAAATCCAACCTCCAAGAGACTGAGAACCTGAGTGGGTTTTATCCAAAACCTAAGTGATTTTGATTTGATTTCTACTCAGAATACTCTCAATGGTAGCTTGCAGATGGGGCAGATTTCTCTTTATGCAGCAGACATCAGCATTTGCTGGCATATCAAATAACAACAGCCATGGAGATGGCATCCAGGGGCTCTTCCCAATGACATGCCTGGGACTCCCTAATGTCACCCAGCCCCACTGGGTGGATGACAGCCAGGTTCTCACTCCATACCCCGTGGTGCTTGCAGGAGTCTGCTGCAGGTGCAAGGCACTGTATTGAGATAATTACTGTTGAGATGTGTAATTGCATGCACTGGGCACAGAGGGATGAGTACTTGGTAATAACCACACTGCTGCTAAGGCACTTTCCTGGTGAGCTCCTGCGGAGCATGGGCATTGCACTGGCTGGGCACAGCCAATGCAGGAGAGCAGGAAACAGCAGCAGCAGTCAGGGACCCCCTTGTCAAAAGCCCTTTCTTCCCTGATGGATTTTCCAGTTGGGAATCTGAGGTCTCATCCTGTAGAAAGCAAATGGGTGGACACAGGGACATTGGATGTCCTGATCGCCCAAAAGGCTCCATCTTCTCCCTTGGCTGCATGGATGTGGCTGGAGACCTTCATGGTCCCCATTGGCCAGCTCATCATCGCTGCGAGCGGAGAGCCTCTTCGTGCCTTCCACAGCATCACTTCTCTGTTAATTGGGAATAATTCCCTATAAAAATGCAGAATTGCTCCTCCAAACAAAGCACGGAGCACACGCTGCACGCCGGAGCCAACGGAAGGGTCACCCCACTCCAGGCAGGGCTCTGCCTCCGCAGGGATTTGGCATTTCCCAGCATCTCAATGCACACAATAAGGCTGGCGGGACCCCGAGGGGCGGCACGCCGGCAGTGCCCATATTACTACCTAGAGGATCAATGGAAGCCCCGGCTCTCACCGGCAGGGAGTGCAAGAAAGAAAGACACAAAAGCTGCAGCGAGTGAATAAACTCAATTAGATCGCTGTAATTGCAACAAGAATTAGTGTGGGGGTCGGGCACATGTGCCGTCTCGGAGCAGTAATTAAAAGTGCAGTGTTTGCCACGCTGGGGAGGCGGCCTGCTGAGTCCCAGCAGTGCCCTTTGAAAAGCTCCATGATGGAGCTTCTAGCCTGGATAAATACAAATGTCAGTGCCTCGCAGCCCGTGGGGGGACTCTCAATCCACAGCCCAGTGGGAGAATCCGCTGCTTTACATTCCCAACAGTTGGGCTAATTTCAGAGTCAGGCTTTGAAGTGCTTTGGGGAGCCCTGTGTGCTACACACTTTCCCAGCGAGGCGCCCTCTCCCTTTCTCAAATGCTTTATTAATTTTCTCCTGTGGTTTTTTTTATCCTCCCTTTCTCTTGGGCCCGCCTGCATCTCCTCTTTTGTGCTCACGCAGTGGGGCTCATAGCGGAGAATTTATATCATTCTGAAATATATATAAAGAAGGGATAAAAGAGGAGATGTAGGAACCTGCAGAGACTATAGCAACAATCAGTCCTGGGAGCCAGGGTCCTCTTCCTCCGGCCACCCGCCCCATGTGCCCGCAGTGTTGATAGCATCGGTTTCCTGGCTGCAGACAGGGATAACTGATCCCCCAAGGGACAGCAAAGGTGACAGGAGGCTGCTGATAACCGGGGCTGTTAGTGCCCCATGGCAGCCATGAAGCAGGCAGGATGGAGCAGAGGGGCTTCCCACACTGGTTTCTGCCATGGCCAGGCCAAGGGTCCCATGGAACCAGTCTTTTCCACCCACCCATGACCAGTAGCCCTCATAAAGGGCATTGGTGCCAGCAGCAGGAGCGCAGCATCCACCATGGCATGGGATGCTCGTGGCTCTGCTGGGATGCAGGATGCTCACAGCCCCCAGTGCCTGGCACAGGTCTCTGCCGTGGTCCTCAGTGATCCCCTCACCCCAAAGGGTTTGTCTGAAGCCCCTCTATGGAACCTCATCCTTCTCCACCCTGTCCCTGTCCCCTCATCTCCCCCCGCATCCCACCCTGCTGCTGGGCGATGGCGACATTCACACACCACAGTGAGCAGACCAGAGCTGCTCCGCTCCTACGCTGGCATCCAGCTCCCTTCCTGTTTTTTATTATCAACTGCATTTGGCATGGAGGGGATTCTCTCCCCACATCCCGTTGGCACACAAAAGGCTCAAAAACCAGCAAAACCATTGTTTGTGCTTGAAGGGCGGGGACCAGGGTGAAAAGAACAGCATGTTTTGGAGCCCAGAGCTAGGAGCCATCAGAGCATCTGGAACAGTTAGTGGGACAGGGGCGTTGCAATTAAACAAAAATGGGTGATTACAGAACCATTCCCTGGCTCTGACATACACAAGGGCAGTCACAGCACATGCCTGAGCATGCAGTTAAGGGGATTCCTCTCCTACAGGCCCGGAATCAATGGAGTTTTCATGGGGAAAGTCTGAGGTCGGTGTGAGTGCCTCATGTGGGACAAGGAGCAGGGCTGCCCCTTGCCAGGACGTGGGGCAGAGGCATCTCAATGGGTGAAAGGAGCCACATTCCTTGGAGCCACCACCGCAAGCTCGCTCCCTGAGCACACATCGGTGCGGATGGTGCTGTGTCTGCCGAGCATCCCGACTCCTGCAAGGGCGCGTGATGCTCAGCCTCATGACAGCCAGGATGGAGGTTCGGAGCCAGCTTTCTCTTTTAACAAGTCCCTGAGGAGAGCTCGCGCCCTGTCCCTCCACTTTGTGCTATTCAGAGGGAATGGGTAGGACTGGACAGCGCAGCTTCTGCAGAGATACACAAGTCCTGCAGAAAAGCCCTACTGTTGAAGGACCTGGGCCCTGTCCCCTGGAATATGCTGTTTTCATTAAAGCAGTGAAATCAGATTTCAAACAAGCCAGGCTTTGGATAGTGGCCCTTGATTTGGGCCTGATGAACAAGATCCAGAAGCAAAACAAAGGCTGTTTCCACAATGGTTGGAGGGAAAGGGAACCGGTCCAATTGCAAAACTTGGATGCTGGCACCGAGGGAGTCTTTGTGTGCGAGACCTGTGGCAATGGATGGCAATGACTTGGAGAAATTCAATACTCGCCTAGCTCATAAACAGAAAACAAGGAAAATAAACTTGGGCAGATGGGAGGAAGCAGAGAGCCAAGCCACGGATTTCTGCTTGGCTGGAAAAGATCCTGCCCGTCCCAAACTGCCGGTTCTGGGATCGGAGGTGGTGCTCGGGGTGCTCAAGGCCACGGTGTTGGGCACCGGGAATCAGTGGATGGATGGAGGGAGGCAGCAGCCACCCCTCTGCTGTGGTCACCGGGATGGAGGAGAGGCCATGGGGAGCCAAGGCAGGATGAGTGCAGTGGGGATGGCACAGCAGGAGCCCCCCACATCCCCCTGTGCAGCATCCCTGGGTAGCTCCTTGCCTCGACGTTGCCACCTTCTCCTGCCTGCCCTTTGCTTCCCGGCCGGAGCAGAGCCAGGCCCTGCGTGCACAGTGCCCAGGGGTGGGAAGCAGAGCCTGTGTGTGTCAAACCCTTCACCGTATGTGCTGTGTGGCAGAGGAGCAACCCTGTGATGTACATCAGAGAGAGACGTGACGGCCGAGGATGTGACAAGAGCAGGAGAGGGCTGCGATGGGACGAGGGCAGCAATTAAAGGTTCAGTGAAAGGAATGGCTTGAGAAAAAAGCTTTTGAGAAACAGAGATGATGATGACTCCATCCAGCCTCAAATCCACTGCCAGACGATGCCGCCTTGTTCAAAAACACAAGAACTAACTGTTCCCTCTTGGCCACAGACAAGAGGAATCAGTATTTAGACCTTTTATGGGCCACAGAGGGTCAGCAGAGATAGGAAATCTGTGGATTCATTGAATTCCCTCACTACCACAACTCTGCATTTGCAATTACAGACTCATGAAGCTCAGCATCCCGCGTGCCACTGAATTCTGACTTTAAACCCACTGCAGGCGCTGCCCCAGAGCTGAGCTGGCCATGCCATGCCATGACAGTCATCGGCTTTAGGAGCACCCCGAGGTGATGATATGACACAAAAGGCTCCCCAAAATCTGGTACTGGGATGCTCGAGCATCCCAGGTCCCAGGGCGGAAGAGGTGTGCATGTAGGGAAAGCCCATGGTGGTTTTATGTCCTAACAAATTGCCATTGCTTTGGCTCAGGAAGGGAAGCAGCATCCTCCTCTCAATCCAGGCAATGATCCTCGTTTATTTTGGTTTTAAACTACTGGCTCATAAAAGAAAAGCAACCAAGAGTGGAGAAGCAACCGCACACACTGGAATGTGGAGCCAGTGCACAGCACTGGCCCAGCACCATCAAACCCTTGGTAGTGGGATGGGGTCTCCCTGGAGCCAGGGAGCCAGGGGATAGTGCAGGACCCCAACCTGCTCCTCTTCACGTGTCTGGAGCCTCATGGGCTTCAGCACTCAGGTCAAGGAGCAGAACCAGGGCCTCCAATAGTCCCTGCCATGAGGAAGCCTTTCCCTGGTTAAACTAGCAAAGGCAGGCGAAAGAAATCCAAGCCAGCCACCTACTGCTCCTCCTTGGAAATTCATAGAAGCATCATTGGCCCGATCTTCCTTTCTCACAAAGAATGGCAAGAGAAGTGCTAGGGATAAAATACAGTGGATACTTCGGTGGAGAAAAAGATCGTAAACCAGTATGAGAAGCACACTTGTGGCAGTATTTTAGAAGGATACGTCAGATACACTGCCCAGCCATTAAATTTCACAGGTTCAGCTTCAGAACTTCAGGAGGTTGCTGGCATTGCCTGAAAGGGAGAGGAAAATTACAAACACATGCTGGGGGCTCCGAGTGAGATGCAGAAATCTGGAGAATAATCGTTACTGCTATTTGAGATATAACCAAATAACCACAAGAAAGACTTCCATTCACCTGCCTGGAGAGTGACTGACTGAAACCTCTAATGCCAGCGAGATTAAAAGCATTTCTTTCGAGCGAGTGGATCAGGTATTTTGTGATGGGTTTGCTCAGACCTCATCTGGCCTTCTTCAGCCAGCACTGCGGCTCCCCAGCTGCTCTCCTGTCATACCACTAGTCTGCAATGTTGCATAGTTGATCCTTTGGATGCAAAGGAAGAGTTTGCACCATGCCACTGGGACCCCCATGGGATGCTATCAGCCACTGCTGCTTGCTTGGCTCATCCTGCCCTGTACCACATCCCCTGCACCCGGAATCTGCTCCTTCCTCCTTTGTTATCTTCCCAGCAGATTCCCATGGGAGGCAGAGCAAGCCCTGGCACAGGAGTCTCCCTCAAACTCACTTAGAAATGAGCCAGCATATGCCACACACTTGGAATGTGCCCGAAGCAGAAGCTAACCAAACTCCGCTCCATACTGACACACTGCACCAGCCAGCAGCAAGAGCTCAATCCCAATGGATCTGCTCAGGGATGAGCTCTGGTGGAACCACAGTCTCCAGCCAATGCAATTCACCACCCACTTGGAGAAAGGAGATGTGCTGCAACGCTGGCTCGTGCTTCCCAGTTGTCCCAGAGGATGCTGACACGGGGTGCAGTGGTGCCCATCACCGATGCAGACAGATCTGGCCCATAGGGTGGTGGTGTGTGGGAAACAAAGGATATCATGTGGGATGCTTTGGGAGAGCAGCAGAGGAGATGCTGGCTGTCATGGGATGCAGAGGATGAAGGGAGACAGAGTCACGGTGCTTTTGGACAAAAATTAGGTCTTTGGGAAGGTAGAGGGAGGTGAGAAGCAGGGAGGATGGGGTCACACTGGCTTCTAGGGCACCCTGTCCTTCAGACATTGTCACAAACCCCTCCTGCCCAGAACTGGGCATAGGTGATGCTGAATAGCCATGGGGCCAGGGAAGCACCGGGATGCAGGATGCTGTACTAGGGGAGCAGCATGATGTGGGATGCTGCATCAGGGAAACACAGGGATGCAGGATGCTGTACCAGGGGAACAGCACAATGTGGGATGCTGCATCAGGGAAACACAAGGATGCAGGATGCTGTACCAGGGAAGCAGCATGATGTGGGATGCTGCATCAGGGAAACACAGGGATGCAGGATGCTGTACCAGGGAAGCAGCATGATGTGGGATGCTGCATCAGGGAAACACGGGGATGCAGGATGCTGTACCAGCGAAGCAGCATGATGTGGGATGCTGCATCAGGGAAGCACCAGGATGCAGCTCTGGGAATGCACCAGGGAGCTCTGTGGCTCCAAGCTCACTCCTGGGAATAAGAATCCTAACTGAACAGCAATGTGCAGAAGCAAAGCACTTGGAGCACAGTGGTGTCCATGTAGACACGGTGGGAAAGCCAGGGAGCAGCATCTGCAGGGGCTGCGGAGCTGGGAGCCTCTGGATCCAAGGACATTGTTACTATACTTCAGATTATATAAATAACTCACTGACTGAAACCACATGTGAACACATTCTGTTCTCCATCCCTCAGTGCTCTGCCGACAGCACACAGGCTCTTGCAACACTTGTTTACTGGGGAGGCTGTATATAAAGCGAAAATAATTTGCTAGGTCTTATGTTTCCACTTTAATTCCCAGTGTATAAAAAAAACCTGTGAATTTGCTAATGGGCTCTGAAAGTGCACTCTTTGAGCTGGGGCAGCGTGAGTCGGTGAGTTGTTACAGAGGATTACAGAAGGAGCAAGGTTTGCTAGGAGAATTATTCCCTTGGGAAAATCTGGAACAGCTGAAAGGCCAAAGCCTCTTTCTTTCCAAGGAAATAAACACCCTTCTGCATCCAAAAGCAAGCTTCGCTTCAGGTGTGAAGGGAGCTTGTTTGTTCTCTCCTGTTTAGGTACCTCCTATAGGCTTTGGCGTTCAGAGGAGCACGTTTGAAGGCCAAACACCCTCACAGATTCTCTTCCTGTTGCATCTTTAAAGCACACTTCTGGACAGAGATAAATGGCTACGAGCGTTGGGAACGTCCGAGCCAGATGGTCACTGAGATTTCCCTGTGTGTTTCCAGATTTCACTCCAGAGCATTAAAGCCATTTTTTGTAGCATTTGTTATGGTTTGTAGACCTGAGGAATCCTTCAGAGCAAAAGCAAATGGTCTGCTCGGGGAGGCCACAGACCTTCAGCTTGATGGTCTCTGGTCATTAGAACCTAATTGCTTTTGAGTGTGTCGGGGGGTTGTATCCAGGGCTAATTCAGAGCTTTTAATTCGCTGGAGTAGTTTGTTAAACAGTGGCAACATCCAAGGGAGCAGTCCCTCTTGAGCACTGGGAATGGGGGACTCCAGTACGAGCACTGCACTTTTCCAGGTAGGTAATTGTTAATTCATGTTCACAGCCTAAACCTCCTGAGGGTTGATGCCTTGCTTCATTGTGGAAGCTGTTTCCTTTTTCCATCCTTCTTGTATTCCTGTCGCCTTCTGTGCCCTGTCCCAGGAGATGACACAGCGTCTGCAGCTCCATGTGGGGTCTGACTTTTGGTCACAATGATCTAGCACATAGAACTAGAGAATCCCAGGCTGGTTTGGGTTGGAAGGGACCTCAAAGCTCATCCACTTCCAATGGGATACATTCCAACAGAGCAGCTTGCTCCAAGCCCCTGTGTCCAACCTGGCCTTGAATGCTGCCAGGGATGGGGCAGCCACAGCCCCTCTGGGCACCCTGTGCCAGCGCTCAGCACCCTCACAGGGCAGAGCTTCTGCCTAATCTCCTGCCTCGGGGCAGTTCCATAGCTTTGCCTCTCTCCGTAGCCACCTCTATTGCAATTGGTGCAAGGAACGTGCTTTGATTTCATGCATCACTTTAATTGGAATCAGGCATCATTGCTGATTCCTGCACCCTGGGCTACTGGGAGGAAAGGAGTTAATTGATCCTGTGGGACAGAGGCTGTAATTGCCACTAGGCTTGTCTAAGATGAATGAGCTTTTAAAGACTGCCAACTTCTGAATGGAGGCAAAGAGGACCAACAACAGCATCGTCTTTTAATAACCAGCAGCCAGCGGCAGGAGCACATATGGAGGCAGCGTGGTTCAGCCTGAAATAAACCCTGGAGGTGTCAGGGCAGTGGACAAGGACTGTGCTGGCAGCGTGAAGGTGGAAAAGATGAACTTCTGGATGCTGGGGAAACAAAGAACGCTGCTAGCCTGGATGTGCGTGTCAGCCTTGCCTCCCTGTTCCAGCCTACGGACCCAGCGACGCTGCGCTCGGGTTGACTAACAGATGCTGGCTGGCTTTGGGAAGGCTATCCCAGGCTCCTGCAAAACAGCTGCTGGCTGCACAGATCCCACCAGAGAACATCTCCAGTCGGGGACTTGGCTGCCTTTGAACCCAGTGAGAAACAGTGAGGAAAACACAGAACCAGGCCCAGGGTTTGTGTCTTAGGGGACTATGGAGATGCTGCCCGCTCCTGGAACCTCATGGGAGCAGAAGTCCCATGTCCTGGTATGGAGGGAGGACATTCCATAGGGAACATGATTTATTAAACACTTCCCACAGGGCAGGGTGACTTCCTGGCTGGGAACCATGTACGGCTGCGCTCTGTCCCCACTCCTGTCAGACACTGTGGGTCACCAAGGGGCACTGTGCTGCTCTTCCATGGCCCTGGCATCGCCACCTCCTCTCCATGGGCTCCTGTGGCATTGGTCCTGACCCCAGAGCAGCTTTTGAAGACCCAAGAAGCAATGGAGACATTTAAAGCATTGTAAATACTCTTGCAAACAGCTCCACTGAGCAGGGGCACTGGTGCTCATATGGAGGAGCAACAGCTAAGTTTAAGCATCTGGTTCTGTGAATTCCTATATTGTAATAAAATAAGTCTTCTCACAGATTTCACGTCATCTTTGTCTGGGCATCGCTGAACTGTGAAGGGAGAAACTTCTTTTGTGGTTTTCAGAGGAACAAAGAGACATTGTGCATCTGGTGAGGTGTCCTGGCAGCCTCCCGCGCCCTGAGCCTGCATCTCGTGCTGGCAACGTGGTCCTGTGTCCTGGGATGACAACTGCCTGACCCAAACTGGAGGGGAGACCGTGTCTCAGTGCCTGGGGAATGCGAGATAACCTCAAAGACCAAGAAGAGCAGCCTCCAGACGAGTAGAGGCAGTAGGAAACCTCCTGCAGTGTGGATCCCACCTTTCTGGCCCTGTTCGAGTGAAGGGGAAGCAAAGAACGTAAAGCAAACTGGTTAAAAACTCAGAGTTTTCATGAAGCCCAGAAAGAACCATTCCTTGGGGCTCACCCAGCACCCTGCACGGAGCTGCTCCAGCCCCTCTGTGCAGGGCTGGCAGCACAGGACTGACTTTGTCCAGGGCACACAGAGCTCCATTTACCTCCTCTGCTGGGACTTGTGCCTTAGCAGCATTACTGAGTCCTCACCCAGATGATCCTCAGGACCAGAGACCTCACTTTTCGGATCTGGGGGATCCAGGAGCATCTGATGGTTCCTAGCAGAGGGAGGGATGTGCTGATCTGGGATGTGATGCTCAGCCTCCCATGCCCAGCGCTGGCCTTCATGCATGGGAGGACGAGCCTGGGACAGCATCCACCTGCAGGCTTTGTGCAGGTGCTTATCTTTGATTGGGAAGCTTTCCCTGGAAAACGGGAATCTGCTGGAGCAGGTGGCTCTGCAGAGGGAGCGGGCACAGCACCCTGCTGGGAAGCAGCAAGCTCAATTGGATCATGCTTTCCATTAAGCATGGGGCTGTCTGTGCTCTCTGAGAGCAGGCCCAGAGCTGTTCATTCCCAGACATGGTCAGCAGCATCCCCTGGGCTCCTCCTTCCTCTGCTGCCCGCAATGTGACTTCAGGTACTTTGATTATTGCCTCCCAAAGCCAGGATGTGAGTGTGCTTGAGCCCCCCCCCCCAGCAAGCATCCTTTGAGGACAAGGGATTCTCCAGCATCAACAGAGAATGTCTCCTTCTCCTTGGCTGTCCGATTGTCATAACACAGCCTGGAACACATCACACCCACTTTGTTTATTCATGTTTAAGAGACCCTGAGCTTATCTTAAGTCAACCACTTATGCAGAGAAGAAAGGCCCGCAAAGTCTGTTGAAAGTCAGGGGACATTTGGCTGCAGCCACCCCTTGGAGATGATAAATGGCTGATGGGGGAATGCAACAGGAAATGGGATGAACTCGGCTGTAAATGTATGCAGACAAAGTGGGTTTGATGAAACCTGAGTATTTCGGGGGGGGAATGTGACCCCCATTCCTGAGCCAAGCCTCACCCTCCCCAAGGGCTCCCTGCCCATATTGCCTGATACAAGCTCACTTGCATCCCAACTGAGCAGGGAGACCACAACCATAAATCTCCATTTTTCAGTGGGTCTAGATTCCATTTAGTCCATTTACCAGTCTGTTTGGGAAAAGGGATTTCATTCCTTTGCTTCTTCATGTCAGGATGGATTTACTGATCCCAAACATGTTCCTCACACTTTATTTAGGGCTTAATATGCATCATTTACATTGCCGAGCTGTCACCAGCCTGTCTGAGCTCCATAGGCAGGCAGGCAATGCGTTTCCCCTGCCCCATTGCTCTCCCTACCAGATGTGGAGCTGTGAGGATAAAGCAGTTAGGAGATCCCTTGGTGCAGTTTGCCTTTTCAGGGGGTTGCTGCTTACTCCCATCCGTGCAGGAGCCAGGCAGCTCCACATGGATGGACACCATTGCCAGGAACAATTCACCTCTAAGTTCCGTGGGAGAGGAACTGATTTTCCTATTAATGGATGCCAAGCCATGGCTCCAAAGCCCAGCAAAACCTTGCCTCTGTCAGCAGCAGAGGATGGGCCTGGGAGGGCCACGAGGCTCTTGGAACCCTCTTACAAGACCTAAGAGCTCATTCTGGGGCTCTCCATGCCCTGGGGTATCCCTGCTCCTGAACCTTCATCACAAGGAGCATCCTGACTGCTCCAGGCCACATTTCCTCCTTGCCATGCAATTCATCAGGGTCTGCCTCCCCCCCCACCAGCATCCAGGATGGAGCACAGGCAGAGATCCCAAACCAGAGCCACTTTCCACCCAAAAGAAACCCACAGTTTCTTCCAGAGCTTCAGGAACTGAACTGCTCAGCTCTGGGAGCTCTGAAAGCAAAAGGAACAGTGGCACTAATGTGATAGATCCCTGATGATAGCACAGGAGGGGAAATACAGGCAGGATTTACATTCTGTCCCTGGTTTGGCTGATAGAGTTTAGCATCAAAATGGAATTTGTTCAAATTAAATGGTTGCAAATGTCATTGAGACAGAAAGTTCTTCTACATGCAACAAATGGGATTTATGCCTCTAGAAAACATACAATAAGCATGCTTTTTCACCTGCTACTGCTATGAAGGACATTCTTGTCCTGCCCTTCTGGCTTAGAATATTAAGAACAAACAGCCCCATCCTGTCGAGGTGCCAGGATCTATCCAGAAGGGTTTCAGAAAAGCAATGAGCAGGAAATGAATGAGCAGTTCCCTCCCAGGTGAACAGCAGGATTACCTGCAGATGGGGCTTCAGCAGCAGTTGTTAACATTGAACATTTGCCCCGCAGCTCACAATCACTAACACCTGAAATGAAAGAGGGATCGGGCTGGTGACTGGTGGGTGCTGAGGCTGCTGTGCCTCAAAAGGAGCAGATGAGGCTTTTCAAGTGAGGATGCTGAGTGCTGGCACAGGGTGCACTGAGAAGCTGTGGCTGCCCCATCCCTGCAGTGTCCAAGGATGGACACAGGGCTTGGAGCAAGCTGCTCTATGAAAGGTGCCCCTGCTCATGGCAGGGGTTGGAGCTGGAGGAGCTGTAAGTTCCCATTCACCCAAACCAGGCTGTGATTCTGTGGCCTTCATGACCCCAAATCAGAGATCCCAGAGAAGGAGCATCACAAATTGCCTTTCATCCATGGACAAAGGTAGGAACCCTCTTACTCTGCTCCCTTCTGGATGCGGTCCTTTCCAGCCCTGCTAGATGCTCTGCAAGAGGCAGCTCCCATTTGGGGGATTCAGGGAGCAGAGCTCAGCACCCCAGGGCTGAGCAGCCCTTCTGCAGCTCAGGACCCCATCCTGTACCTGCACATGACTGGCCTGGCTCCAGATAACTGGATTATCTTCCTGCCTGCTGTTATATATATATTAAGGTTAAGTGCATTTAGCCTGGGTCACAGCACTCAGCACCTCGTGGGCTGTGCTCGCTGTGGGAGGCAGGGGCTGGGGTTCTCGGTGGACACTCGGGCACCCAGCAGCTATCATCACATGTTCGTCTGCATGAGGAGCCTGTTTAAAACAATGCCTTGTAAATGCAAAGCTCCATCTCCAGTTACTGCTCCTCTGCATCAGCCAGTCCCCTGCTCTACATGAGATACACTTCAAATGATAGCATTTGTCTTTAATAAATGGTCACTCCATAAACTGCCTCCTATGGGAAACCTGGGGTTTATAAGTAAAACCTGATGTTTTCATTTCATTATAGTGTGTTCACTCTACGATGAATCCCAACTCATCCTCTGGTTAACATCAAGGTGTGCAGTGGGTTTGTATTACCAGTTATGAAATTCACATTGCTGGGCTTAATCTGTTTCAGATCCCACAGCTGTCTCCGCGCCAGCTTGACCTGGAACAGGGATGTTCTTCCGTTGCTGGTGTCACTGACACTAAGAGGAGACAAAGGCAAAGCTCCTTCCATGACCACAGAAAGTTTGAGTGCAGATTTGAGGTTCTTTAGCGCGATGTTTGCCCCAGAATACCTCCTGGGGTGCCTTATTTCTAGGGTCAAGTCTGACCCTCTAGCCTTAAACACAGCCTTCTGTACGTGTGCAGCTTGGATCCTGACACAGATCAGCAGAAAATGACCATTTCTCAACCACTCAGCAGCCATCCATTGACAGCTCCACTTGAAAATACCGCTCCTTAAGTACAGAACTCATGCAGAGGACAACAAAAGGGCACAGGTACCGAGCAGAGCTGTGTTTGGCTTCAACCTGCACTGAGTGATCCCTTGAAGCCAAGCCTCACGTTTCACGCCATCACTCACATTCCAGTGCTCCATCACTCAGATATTCCTAACAAAAGCAATGGGATAATCTCTGTCCCATGAGAACTGCTCTGCTGGTGTCTCCTGTGCCTGGAAAGGGGAAGAAGAGCACTGCCTCATCCCCTGTTAATCTTTGTGGAGATCCCTTTTCTGCCTCTGTCTCACTAGGAACTGAAGATCCCGCAAATGACCTCAAAAGGCTTAGAAGGTTCAGGAGGGCACCCCTGATTTCTGTCAAGAGGAGAAGGCATTATCTGAAGTTGCATAGAGCCATAAACAAATGGATAAGGAGGAATGTGTATTTTAGCTGTTAATACCACCAAAGTGGAGTGACAGAGCAATTGAACTCTCCAGCCTTGAAGATGCCCCATTTGGGAAAGTCTGGACAGGACAAGCTCCACCAAATCACTGCCTGCAAGCACAGGGCAGGTCTGCTGCTGCTGAGCAAGGAGGTCTGCAGGGACCCCTTCACAGGTCTGGCCTTGTTCCCTGCTCCCTGGACCAAATCTGTAGTTTAGGTCCTCACAACTGCCCTTTGGGGATGGAAAATGTAAATAACAAATGAAAGCCGGACCCATTTGAGCTCCATCTGTTGGGGTTTATAACTGTTCTCCTTCTAATTGCCAACTGACAATGTGAATTGCAATTAGCTAATTGCTTGCTAACTTTCTGTTCTAATAATAGGCATGTTCCAGAGTTATACAAGCTTGGAGGCTGCTGCTGTTCCCTTGCAACTGGCAATAATAAATAATCCCGTATTCCCTCAGCATTGCCCTTCCTTCCAAGTTTCATCCCCATGCAAATTGCTCCAGCATGTACTAATCCCTGACGGGATGGCAGAGGCATCAGCGGCATTCCTTTGGCTCTCATTGCACTGGAGTGTTCAACACTTGCACGATGATGTGGCACCGGGATGCTGTGACTCCCGTGTGCCACTTTGCGCCATCGCATGGGAGCTGCCTCTCCATAGGGCTGGGCAGCAGGACCAAGTGCTCTGCATCCCTGGAATTCCATTCAATCCCTCTCAATATGAGTTGGCTTTCATTTGGGTTTGGAGTTTTGGGGTTTGTTTGGGTTCTTTTTGCTTTCCCTTCCCAGGATCAGATGTGGCCCTGGCCCCTGCAGTGACATGTTTTATTACCAGTAGCTTCAATAATGTCAGCACAGACCCAAGCTGGAGTGTTAAGGAACACACAGTCTCCAGCAGCAAAACAAGGTGTACCAGGAGTCCGGATCCTAGTGGGGCTTCTGGTGGGAACGGGGGTCAGCTCCCAGCGTTCCCAACACTGGGAGCATTGGGAGCTCCCTTCCACATGGGTGAACATCCCTGCACTCCTCTCCAGGCTTTCCCATCTCCACTTTGGTCCTGCTGTGCAGATGCAGCTAATTGAAAAGCAAAGCAAGAGCCTGATCCAGGGAAACCAAGGCCAATGAAATGAGCAACAGCGTTCCCTGGCGCGTGAGGGACTACTGAACGTAGACCTGCCAGCAAGCTGACAGCTCCAGAGCTGACACACTAATCTTGTTAAAGTCGACCCAAAAAAAAGCCCTTTTAGAGCTGGGGGAGTCGTGTCCAGCGAAAGCTGGGCTGGATTATCCCCTGGTGCCTCGGGGTTTTTTCCATGTCATCCCACGCCTCAAGCAGGGGATGTGGGATGGGAATGGGAGCGTCTGCTCGGACCCTGCTGGCCACCTGAAGTCCTGCCTCCTGCAGATGTGGCTAACAGCTGGCAGCAGGGGCTTGCCTGCAGGCTCTCTATTAGAGCTGTTCTTTGGCTGCCCCAGGTGCCCCCCTCCCCAGGCCCCTGCTCCAGACACATCAGCCGCAGGCTCCAGAACTGCTTCAGATGGCTTTTCCTTGTGCGCGGTTATCTGGACTTTTCCATCCCTTGTTTCTCCTCTCCCCTGCTCCTGACGTCTGACTCACTGGTAGATTTATTACCTTTAAAAGCATTCCTTGTGCAAGCCGCGCTCCATAGCTCCCATCTTCCCACTCTCACTCTCAGCCCTGGAGCTTGCTTGGGCATAGGTATGAAAACCATACCATGAAACAGAGTTCTCCTTGGCAAAGCCACTGCCTCTCTTTGCACAGCAACGTGGGGATTCCTCGAGGGAGGAAAGCTCTTTGTAGAGCGCGGACCTGGAGCACTCAGGATACCGCTTTCAGCATCTTCCCTATCACAATCCATCAGCAGGGATTTCCCGACATCGCCAGGTTCTTGCTCCCCTGTGCACCGCTATTCCCAGGTTCATCCTTCACACACCACACTGATGCTTCTATGAATGAAACTCCTGTCTCCCTCTTCCCCAGCCCTTTGGGAATGGCTGCAAAGCAGGGATTGATTTCGGATGCCCAGGAATGAGTGAAAATTTCAAGGTTGTTTGAGCATGAAACAGCAGAGGAAAGCCAAGAACAACTCACTGCAAAAGAAAATCATCATAGACGGCAAATTAGGCCTGGTTTTTGAATGGCAGGGATAATCCACTATTGCAAAAGACTGGAAGGAGCCCAGTCTGTTTGACCCATTGATCTAATGACCAAGTTAATCCATCATTGATCTAACAACCAGCGCAGCCTGTGGAAATCAAGGAGACCTTTACAACTCCCAATGGGTTAACCCCTGGTTTTCTATTTTGCTTTCAAGACAAGCTCTGTTTAAACTTCTTAGTCATTACAGTTCCTCCATGAGGAGAGGGAGATAGCAGAGCCCTCTTTTGAGGGTAAAATGCGAAGGAAGGGAATGAGTAACAGTTATTTGATTTCTTAGGCACAAAAAAGCAATAAAAACCTTAGAATTTATTCCGGAATCACAATTCATTCCTGTTCATTCCCAAAACAGGGATGTGATGTTCTCTGCCAGTGCGAGCAAGAAGGATGCTCTTGCTACTGTCCTTTCCCCACAGCTCAGGTGCACAAGGCAGGAGCGGGCTCTTCTTGCTCAAACGAAGTAGCGAGACACAAGGAACGCAGCCAAAGGAACAGCTTTGCTTACTTCTGCTTTGGCTTCCTCGGTGCGTGTTTTTCCCTCAGCACTGGCTGATGGGTTTCAGGCTGAGGGAACATTAGGAAACGGAAGGGAGAAGGCTGTGACACATCGCACACGGTGCCAAGGAATGGCGGTGACGCACGGCTGCTGGCGGGGACCCTGGTGTGCACCTCACCAGCACCACAGTACGGAACCATCCTCCATGGGACACCGCTGTCCTCACTGCCCCAGCACCCCACAGCCATCCTCCATGGGACACCGCTGTCCTCACTGCCCCAGCACCCCACAGCCATCCTCCATGGCACCCTGCTGTCCTCACTGCCCCAGCACCCCACAGCCATCCTCCATGGGACACTGCTGCCCTCACTGCCCCAGCACCCTACATCCATCCTCCATGGGACACCGCTGTCCTCACTGCCCCAGCACCCCACAGCCATCCTCAGCCTCCCAGAGCTGGCTGAAGCTTCTCTGCTCACAGAAGCTGGGGATGGTACCTGCTGCTCCACACCTCCCATGGAGGGGATGCTGCTGGGGCCACAGCATCTCCAGAAGCCTCCCTGCTAAGGGCAGTGAAACTGACCCAGCACAGCTTGTTCATGGAGATGGCAGCACATTGCAGACAGCAGCATCATTCTGAAGCTCAGCCACACGCCAGGTCACGCAGAGGCTGGACCACACTGCCATGCCCAGGGGAGCATCCCTTCTGCTGTGCCCTATGAGCTCCTCCCAGCACTGCCAGGTGCTCTATGAAATGAGGTGGGACCAGCTTGAACTCATCTCCTAGGCTCAGGAGAGAAGAGAAAAGGTTCTATTATGCTTAGTGTGGAGCTGAGTCTGTTCTCTGGCTGACAAGTGGCTATGGACTAGACACAAAAATGCTCTAAAGCTGACTGCACCAAATGTTTCTTCTCCACCTAACGCTGTTGTTTGGGATTCAGTTAGGAACAAAACGGCATCTTGTAGTTTTTAATAAAGCTCTTGGCCCACAGTTCAAACACTGGAGGGGGGGGGACAGGGGGAGAGAGGTTGAATTTATGGGAGCGGGAGGAGATCATTTGCTTGCTTAAGAATTGGAAAAGATTAATGGTGTGCAAAGGCTCTTGGATTCATTCCTCACATAGCAGAATGGTGAGGAGGCTTACCGGCCTGATGTTCTTCATTCTGCCTGCCCCAGGTGGGGGTGTCTGCACTGTGGAGAAGGGGGAACAGGGAGCACATCCCATATCAGCCTGCAGTGAGGAAGGTGGCTGCGGCTGGCGGATGGAGGAGCATGGAATCTCACAGAGGTTTGCTTTGCTAATGGCACAAAATTGTTCCAAGAATCTGAGCCTAGAGAAAGTCTCCCTCCTGTGAGTGCCATTTGGCGATGAACAGGAATATGGCAGGTGAATCCAGAAGCAAGGAAAAATGGAAGGAAAAAGACAGGATTTTCCCAAGTTCTCTGAAGAACACAAAGCTTCTTTGCAATAGCCATAAACTACTACAAGCCTTGCTGCACAGCGAGTACAGTGGGGAAGGATGACACTGGATGCCCCAAAGAAGCCTAGGACATGGCTTCAGGACAAGCCAGAGGCTCTGCTGGAGAGGCAGATGACTGCGAAGTGGCTCAGGCATTGCTTCCAGTCTTAAATCTCATCATCCCACTGGGATTTGGGACAACAGAGAACCCTCTCCCCAGAGGCCCACGCTGAATGCAGCCTTTATGTACAAACCATGAGGCTGCATGCAGCTTGCCACACTCCACAACCAAGAGAGGATGCTCAGGACACTCAGCGAGTCACTGACCATATCCTCTGCCTGAAGTAACAGTCACCTCCCCAAACCCAAAGTTATGCTGGAAACTAGATGAGAGGATGGGCAGAGAAACATGCTTTCCATTGCTGGGTCACCATCAGAGGAACATCAGATATATCTCATTTCTCTGTGCTGCTGTAGCTGGGATACTCCAAGGCAACAGCCCTGCCACTTGGCTGGGTACACGTGCAGTGCTGAGTGTTTTCATGCCTTTGTAGACAGCATAGTGAGCTATGGAAAACAACACTCCTGTGTTATTTACGAGTGTCTTGTGCTCAGTGAGGGGTAGAAGGCTGCGGTGGTGCTTAAAACGTGGCATTTTGTGGCAGCAAGGACTTCTCAGAAGGCCGTGATCCGTCGCATTTTTCCAATAGGATTAGGAAATAGAATGTTTGCTCTGTCTGAGAGGGAATAGGAACTTGAGCAAAACTGCTAAACATAAAAGTTCCTGGACATCTGGAAGGGATTAGTGAGGAAGGTGCCTGGGACAAGGAGTTCAGGCAAGTTCAAGAGACACCTACTGTAGACTTGTTTCCACGGAAGGAGGGAGGAGGAGTGAAAGGGTTGGGGGGAAAAGCAGGAAGGGAGGATTGAAATGAAACCTAGGCAGGAGCGGCTGATAGGGCGAGCGGTGCGAAGAGCCTCTGCTCTGTGCGAGCATCAAGTGCAGAGCAGAAGCCCTAAAGGCTCTGCTGGAACAGAAGGGGCTGGGGTAGCAACCAAGGGCAAACCATGGTGGCAAAGAGCTGGCCAGAGCACTGCTTGTGAGGGCAAACAGCTCCCATGCTGAGCGTCTGCTGCTGCTCAGCCAGATGTGCCCCATGCAACACACATCCATAGGGTTAGAGTTCCTCCCTTGGAGCTCATCAGCAACCCAACAGGGCACGTGGTGAGATGTAGTCAAGAGCACTGGAGAAACACTGGAGCATAGACAGCCGGGTGTGAGGAACAAAGCCGCACAGCCATGTACTGACTGTTGGGATTCTCTCGGAGCAGGTAAGTGCTTGTGCAGCCTCTCGGGCCCTGCAAAGTCACAAAGGAGCTCTGCTGCAGGCCAAGATGAAAGTCCCAAAGAGGAAGCCTGAAAACCACAGGGGCTTGTGAAGCCCATGGTTGGTTTATTAATGACTGACTCGTGATGCTTTTGATCACACTTTTCTGCCTTTGACTCCCTTTACATTTCAATTCAGGCGCCAAATCCCTTGTGTTTCTCCTAACCGTGAACCCTTGTAGTAAATTCAAGCTTGGAATCTGTTTGGGATCCAGGAGCTTACACTGAAGCAAAGCTTTTGGGTTTCTTTTCAAAGTCTGGAGTCCTCATTCCTGAAGCAGAACTGAGCAGACACCTCTGCAACCAGAAACTAACTTCCACCCTAGATGAGAAACCAAACCAACCACATAGGAGTCAGATGCTCTCTATAAATGTTTGCGACTGCTCAGATTCAAGACCTCATCTCAGGTTTTGCTTTCCCTACAAGTGAGGAATCACTATGTGCAAATGAAGTTAGCAGGAGGTAAAGCTGGAAATCAAAGCAGGAGCTTTGCGTTTCTGGACCATTTTACTTTAACAAGGTAACTCCAGCTGCTTACTCGGGTTTATTGCATTCCTGAAGGACAGATCTCTGAGCAAGAGTACTTTAAGAGCCCTGCTCCCCAGAGTAAGGCACCCGGGCTTGCTTATATGGTTCAGTGTATTTTACCAGGGCACCCCACCTCCTGCCAGGAGGATGCTGCTGCTTTTTCACTCACCCTCCTCCACTCCCAGTACTCAGATAGGCACTGGAACCCTTTGCTGGTGACAGCAGACATAGCTTGCTAATAGTGAACCATGTCACAGCTCAGTCTTGAGTCACAGAAACAAACTGAGAGTGAGGCAGAGACCTTCAGGATGAGGGAGAGAGGTGGGGAGGAAGAGCAGTGCCCACCACAGGCAGCCTGCCCTGGCTCCCCAGTCATGGAATCAACCAGGTTGGAAAAGACCTTTAAGATCATCAAGTCCAACCCTTCCCCAGCACTGCCAAGGCCACCACTGAACCATGGCACTGAGGACCTCATCTATATGGTTGTTGAATGCTCCCAGAGAAGGTGACTCCACCACGCTGAGCCCAGGCTGGGATGGCACCACCCAGTGCTATCCCATGCAGCTATCAGGCTCGCAGGCATCGGAGGAGGAGGAGCAGCCTTCCCACTTGAGTACTCTCAAGTTAAGTGCTTCAAGACTGAATGCCCACCCTGGCAGCCTTCATGGAGGGAACATTTGACCCCACAGAGATTCCCTGGTGAATGCTGGCTGCAGGGAGTCTCACACCCACAAGGAACCACATTCTTGTTAGCAACTGGGGACCTTGGCAGCCATCCTGAGCTGTAACATCCAGATCTTGAAGTGGAACAAACCCACAGTTGTCTCCAATTAGAGCGCTCTGATGCGGAGGTTCAGTCGTACCCTTCCAGAACACTGCAAATGCGACTGATGACATGGCACACCAGCCAGAAACAGCACAGAGCCATTAATCATAGCAAGACTTCAGTGAGCACATCCTTCAACCCATTTCAGTCAGTCAGGTCATGGCCACTTTTAATTCAGAAACCCTTCTCAGCACTTTTAGCAGGGCTGTTGTTAGCCAACAGACAGACATCAGGGGGACAAACATGTGGGAGAAGCAGAAGGGCCACCACTGAACTCCTGTGAAGACCTTCCAAAATTGAAATCCATTTGTTCTTTATGCAGCTGCATTGAAGACCGTCTGACAGAAGAGAGGGGTGTTGAAGGGCTGTATAGTGTGTGCACATGTAAACACGACTCTGCATCCTTGAACACCACCATTTATTGCTTTATGATGTTGATTCGGCAGGGCCTGAGCAAGGATGACACCCCAGGGTTCACCCTGCAGTCATCCTGGAGAAGGAAAGGCTCTGGGAAGACCTTAGAGCAGCTCTCAGTGCCTGAAGGGGCTACAGGAAAGCTGGAGAGGGCCTTTGGCCAAGTGCCTGTAGAGACAGAAGGGAAATGGCTTTAACCTGCCTGAGGGGAGGCTGAGAGGAGCTCTTAGGCAGAAGCTCTTCCCTGTGAGGGTGCTGAGCGCTGGCACAGGGTGCCCAGAGAAGCTGTGGCTGC